>WAAD01042746.1:135762-206201 GCA_013389945.1 Fregata magnificens
ATTCAAAAGGGCTATTTGCGTGTATCAAGATTTTCATATGCATTTACAGGGATGACCAAGGAAAAAGCATCTTTCTAAAGGGCCAGAGATCCAAACACCAAAATAATGTATCAGTAGACTAGGAATTCACGATGAGCTTGGCAAGAACATAAATTATAACTTCCATTGTCCAAGTAAACAAGTAGAATAAATCTAATCTGTTTTAATGATCCTTTTGGATTTAATAATTTCATTTATTAGTAACCTGGGAAAGAAAGTTCTGCTGTGAAAATATTTTTTTACTGTATTGCAAAAATTATAGCCACAATAATTGCTACAGTCTCTCGGAGGACCCTGTCTTTAATGTCTGGCTAACACAGTATATGAGAAAAAAGACTTAAGTGCATATGGTAATCTCATCTCCCACTTCCACATTTGTTTATAAGCACCCAATCAACCAAACTGAGCAGTGTTGTGTTTTTTTCAAACATCTGAATCTGATCAGTTCACTTATTAATTCAGTTCAAATTAGATTGCCATTTAACAGATTATTTACTTACGCAATCAATATTAAAGGTTCCAAGAATTGCAATTGTCTTATTTCCAATAATTTGTAGCATCATATTGAGGTCACCTACCCCATTCCATGCTAGAATTAGGAGCTTTGCGACAGCGAGCAAATTTATTGGTCTTAACCTTTTTAAAAGTTATCTGTACTAAGAATAGCACAACGTTACTGTGCACTCAATTTTTAATGGAGTTATAACAGAAGGACCTAATCTATTCATAGTCTATACTGCTTCAGCACTCACATCCCTCCTTCCTTACCCCTCTGCCATACATTATATATAATTACATGATATTGTACATCTATGGTATACAAGAAAATACTGGCACATACGGTCCTGATTTGGGGACTCTGGTTGGAAGGGTTATCTAAGCTCCTTTTCCCAGTAATCAATGCCCAACACCCAGAACGCCAGGACTTCTTTATTGGCCACTTCACTAGCAACAACAACAACAACAAAAAATCTTTGCAGACTGAAGCAAAAGTCCGTTTTCTTCCTTCAAGGTCTCCTAACCCCTACCAGATGTTACTCACATATAGGACAGGGAATTGTACATCTCCATCAAGACAATCATCTTCAAGTGAGGGCACCCAGCTAATGGGGAGACCCTCTTGTTTCACAAAAGGGATAGGATCGCTGCTACAAAAGGAGAAGAAATTCCGCTTGCCTTTGTGCAATCCATCCATCGGCAGCAGGCAGAACAGCAGATAATAGGGGAGCATCATACCATTTGCACCAGTCGTAGTTACAAGAGTAGTGTTCTGTCCTGGTAGCTATATACACAGCCGAATTCAGTCTCTGCTCCAAAAAGTTTACTATCAAGGTATCAGTGAAGGGATAGAAAAATAAAAGCTGTTCACTCTGTCTTACAGATAGATAGCAGAGGCAACAGAGGAAGAAAGGCAAGCGACATGTCTTAGGCGTCTTGAAACAGAGTGGGTAATAGAAGTGAACCCAGGGCAAGCAAGGTGGTTTAAAGCTAACCTGAAACTTTAATTGGCAAGTCTTTTCCCTTTTCTAATTTTCTTGATAGGTGCAGATTGGTACTATTCTACAGACAAGTATTTAATATAGATGTATAAACTCAAAATCTACAGGGCTGAGAATTCATTATTCCTCCTGCTTATTCTGGACATGACACTCTACAGGCTGGCCCATTGGTTACTAATGCAGTTATGAAATAAATAACTTGGAAGCCTCCTCGGTCAAGTTCATGTCCTGTAGTGTGAAGGTATGCACCAGTCTCCAAGTTTGCACATACATGCTCATTTACTGTTGCATCTCTGGATATTCCTCCAAATGCCACATTTTCTCTTGAAGCTGTCTAAGCCCTCTGCTTTGGTGATGTCACGTGGCAATGAATTTCACTGATTTGGCTTGGTGGGAATACTATTTACTCTGGTCAGTTTGGGACAAATCATATCCTGCTAATCTTCAAATAACGGGAGGATCTTACAATACTGCATTGTTACTATTCTTCTTCCCTCCTGGGTTTTTTATTGGAAAGGAACCAAATTCACTTGCAAATATTCCTCAGTTGTGCACCATATTATTGCACGGAGTGCAACAATAGTACAGACCAGCATTTCATGTGCAACCTGAGCAAGGGGAAGCTTTGGCACATAGTTCTTATATCCCTCCATCCTTCTTTTAAAAAGGTATCAGACTTCGTAACGCTTGAAACAAAATATTTGCTCTTTAGTTTTACTTTCACGTATAACATCGTTGCACTCTGGCAATGATGGCTCAGCATCACCCAGAGGTAGAAAGGGGACAATTTCACCAGAGGCAGAGAAGTCACCTCAACGCATCTTTCAAATTGCTGTAGGAATTAACGAGCGGCTCCTGTTAACCCTTGAACCAAAATGTCACCGCAGTAAATTTCTAGCAATATCAGAATGCACCAGGGGGCACAGAGGGATGAGTCTCTTTTGCCTACAAGCTTTAATTTCATTATTTTTAACTCTGTCATTTCCAACAGTCTCTCAACAAGAAAGCGAAACAGGAATCAGAAGCTGAGACGTTTTGCAAACTGTGGAGGAAAAGAGACTTTCTGCTTCACTTCTCCAACCCCTAATCCTTGCCACCCTCCCAGCAGGGCTTATCCAAAATGGTACCATGCGGTGGTCTCATCAAAAGGCAAAGTAGCAGAAGATCCTGAAATCACAACTCGCTCCCTCCTCCACCCCCTGCACTCACTGAAAGAAGGGGAAATGGTGGGGTTAAGAAAATAAAGTTCTCTCCCAGTAACGCAGCCACATAATGAATACAGCATTATTATGCAGAAGGCCTCTTGAGACATCGGCCTAAAAAATTCCACTGAAAAAGGAAACACCTGTTGAAATATTAACTAGGACAAAGTCAAGCAAGGAGAAAGAGGATAGGTGGCCAAGAGGTTGGAAAATCTAAGAGGAAATGTTGAAAGGATTTTTCTTTATATTTTTTAAAGTGTGACATTCCTAATATTTGAGTTCGTAAAACAGCAAACTGCATTTTCTTCGTGCAAGTATCTGGAGGTAATGGAAAAGGCAAAAGAAAGCCAACATTAGGAAAATTATCTACATTTCTGAGAGAGGAGCTACTTTGGACATCCTTACACTGTATGGCCTACACTCGGGCACCTACAGGAACAAATGGATTCTGGGTATTGGAAACCATTTATAGCTCCTATTTCATAGGGAATAATTTTTTTTTAAAGAAAAAATCTCAAAATCATTAGTAATTCTATTTTGACCATGGGAAGTTTTCTATTAAGCTGAACTCCCCACCCTGTTTTACAGGTTTGCAAAGATCTAATATACCGTAATAATAAATTCTGCTTTGCATTCGCACAGTCTCTGAGTCCCTTGGAGAATGCCAGCAATCTTCCTTCCCCAATACCCTGCCTGGGAGACTGAGGCACAGGACGAGGTCTCCTCACAGATGGGCGAGACCAGAGAGCTCTGCATGGCTCCGGGCAATTAGAACTTAACTGTGAGAGACCCTAATGTAGAAGAGAGTTTAGAAAGACATCTAAGGACCATTATAGTTGTGATCCCAAGCCTGCACCCAGTACGTCAAAAAAAGTGTATTGTGACCTCTGTTACACTTCCCAGTGCCGGCTATTCCCCATTTAGTTTTTCACAAGATGAGTGTAGAAAGGAGACTGAAGTTCACCCATTTTGCAATGTTTGCTGCCTAACTGGAAGATGCATCATCAGCCGGACGCTATCTTCAAATGAATATCCAGTTGAGACTGAATTCAGCAGGACTTAGCACAGATTCGAGAGCACTATAAAGAACAGGAGCCTGTCTGCAAGAGCACTTATACTATGCTAGGAAACGTGATACTTAGTTGTAGTGCACTTGTAAGCAGTTTTTTCTCCAATACTTTTATTTTAAAGGGAATAATGTTTCTTTCCCTATAATACACTGGAGAAGTATCTTAATCCTCTTGTAAAAGTCCCTGCAGAGCATGAAAATAATGTGTTTCAAAGGTTTAAACTTGACATAGAGGGGGGCGGGGTGAGGAGCCCAGTGCTTTGCAGGGCAGATATGCTTAGATATATAGCAGAGGTCTATAGCCTTCCTATATATAGAGAGAGAAATGCTCAGCCTCTCTGCACCACAGATATGATGCCTGTTTCTAGAATCTCACCCTTTTGAATAGGCTGGATGCAGAAAATAATCATGATAGATGTAAAGCACAAAGCTTCACTGAGACTCTTTCAGCAAGGCAGCCATTTCCCACTGCCTGCCTTGGGAAGAAGAAAGAGAAAAAAAAAATTAAAAAAAAAACCCCAGCCACTTATAGGGATCTATCTTGGCAGCTTAGCAAAAAACCACCGCAGCTTTGGAGCAGCGCTTTCAGATTAGCCCATATACCACACCCAGGACGTATGAACACTATCAAAACCTCCTCTGCAGCATATTGATTATCCAGTATAGCCTTGCTAAAGAAATAATAAATGAGCAAGCAGCCATCCTCAGACCTATTGACTGGGAGGAATAAAACCTCCCTCTTTCCTTCCTGCCTCTGCTTCCTAACGCTCTCTAAGAAAGTGGCCCCACCCTCCTCTAAGGTACTTGTATTTTACAGACAGCTCAAGCTCATCCCTTTTATAATGAGCTTCAGTTTATCCTGATTACCTGAAAAGCACATCAGCCTCTCATATCCAGCCCCGTTAATCTTTAACCCTCTGCACACTGACTGCATCCCACAACAGTGCTATGAACAAGACTGGACACCTAATTCCCTTTGGGCATATTTTATGGAAAATATCAGTGGCTACTCGCAACGTCATTCTGAAGCCTGAACTACAGGGAACACTTTCTTAATAACATGCAAGGTTGTTTCTTTACAAGAGCAGCTGCTTTCACACTCCCAGTGAATATTTTAGCAGAAGCATGTGTGTGAGAGAGAGCAGGAGTGAGTGTGACTGTGGGCGGATGAAGGGGAGGAAGCACCTATAGGGCGGGCAGCCTAGCCCAGAGGTTGCAGCACTGCCTTAAACATCATGAGATTCATACTGTCCTTTGAGTCCAGCCACTAATTGTGTGCGTGTTACCTTGCTTTGCCAATGCCTCTGTTTCCCCTTCTGTGCTTCGTTTATTCAGACTACAAGTACTCCAGCAGGGACCTCCTCCTCCTATGTATTTATGAAGAATATTGCCAGAGGGGTGGGGAAATGATCTTAGCTGCTGCCTATGGGCCAGCAGTTCTGGAGTTCTACAGGCCTGTAGTTCATACACAAAAAAAATCACAAACAGACAAAATACAACTTCATCTTATATTTATGCAAGTAATTGGAGTTTTACTGTTATTTCAATTAGGGTTTGTATGAAAAAAAGAAAATAAAAGAAATCTCTGTAAGGCACCACAACAAGTTTGGGAGACACTATTACATATGCACCTGCAAGAGATATATTATTGGTACCAGTAATAACAATGATAAAATTGACATGGCCAAAACATAGCATACATTTGGGTTGTTTACCATTTGACATTCCTTTTGTTAACAACCATTAAAAATAAAAGCAAAACACTCTTTACAGATACCAGCACTAAAGCAATCAAAGCACAAAGAGTGAAAAAGCAGCATTTTTCTCAGCCTGGTTTCTCAGCGAAATGATACGTATTGGTTTCTTGCAGTCTGTGTTCTCCTACCACTTCCCAAGTTCTAAACTTTCTGGCTAATTTCAAACAAACCAAGAACATGCAGTAAAGGCCTGAGAGATCCTTAACTCCATGCAGATTTCAATAATATAGGAACCAGATAAAGTCAAGCAACCCTGTGCATGCCACCACTGAGAGAAAGTCTAAGTTCACTCTTAAATCAACATTAGCGAATCCACACAGAAATGGTGCTGGGAATCAGGCTCCTGTAGTTCTGCTAGCCCAGAACCACTACTATTTCCAACAAGCATGAAAAGCACAACAGAGTTACAGACTGGGTTATAATCTGGGGACAGAGGAGGGGCCCGGAACGTGGAAAAGCTTCACTGTGTCTGAGAAAGGGAAGAAACCGGGAACAGCAGGAGGAAGACTTTCACTTCCCATCCGCATGGGAAACTCATTCCAAGCAGCTCCCTAGGGACTACTGTAATAAACCGTATCAATCAAAGGGGTGCTGGTACAATTCAGACTTTAAAAAATTGAAATAAATAACAATTAGTTTGGTTTGTACAGTTCCCAAGTGCCCCCACGTCTCCCTGAAGCTGTCTGGAGATAAGCACGTCTGTCCTCTGAAAATTAAGACCAAGGAGCCTTAATTAAGCCTCTGAAATATCAGAAACACACAAGTCCACAGGCCCACTTGTATGAATCAGCTTCCAGGACATTTGTTTAAACACATTTTACAGTCAACACCATCAAAATTGCCTTAGAAGGAGCCAGAATGGCTTACCTTGGCACAGGGAGCATGAGCTCTCTGCTGGGGTGTTGAAGTTGTACTTCTGCAGGAGCCAAGCTGGCCTGGCTGGTTCCTCTCCTCGAGCATCCCCGCCGCCTGTCCTCCGCAGCACCACACCCAGCTCCACCAGCTCCGGCTGGCCTGAAGGAGCTCTTCAAGGAAAGCAGGCATGGTCATCCAATAAACACTGCTATCAAAAAAATGTGCTCTCCATCAGAAAGATAACTCTAATCAAAAGGGTTCACTTCCAAGTTTTTCAGCACCTGTATACTGGCTGAAAGAAAAAGACAATAGGAATTTCAGCAGATGTTCAGTACTTGCTTTTGTTTAATGACATTTCCTTTTTTTCACCCTTAGTACATCACCACACCCAAACATACCCATCACCTGTGGACTGTAGAAGCTGAAACATCCTGGGTACTTTAAATGCCACTTCAAATCCACAGCATCTCTAAAAAATAGGCCCGGGAGATCACAAACTGCAAATAGAAGCAGCATTGCAGAGAGAAATTTTGGAGACGTGTCCACATATATCTGATATTTTAGCCACAAAAAGTCCAATTGTTGTCATGTTGAATAACATGCAGGATCGAAAATACAAAGGGAACATGAATTAGTCATGTTAAAATACTGTTAACTAGTGTGTAAGTGATTTTCTACTTAAAACCCAACACTTAAATAATCCATTTTTATAGGTTCGTTATACTATATTCTTTATGTATCTTTCTCTGAAAGTAAATTGTATGTGGTATTGATCACACTCTCGGCCACTGCACAAGTCAAGAGAATCCCTCTCCATTTTCTATCAAAATGGTGCCAATTTCTTTGTGCCAACATTCTTGGGCAGGGAGCCATGTACAGTGACCTCACCGGGTTTTGACTCTTCAGGTGTGCTTGAACAATGTCCAAAACTCCTAAAAGGAGCTGCAAGAAATCCTCTCTGTTGGTTACTACCCGTAACTTGATGGCATTTCCATGGCTCCATGTCCTCTGGAGGATCTCAAAGTCTTTCTCACCTGTGATTTAAAAGGGGAATCTTAACTTTTGCAAAGCAAAAATTTCAACGATGGAATGTTATAGCCTTTTAAAATGGACAATGTTTAAGGTTAACTTGAGTCTAGCAGGAAGGAATACCTAGTCTACAATAAGAGTATAATTTTAGGAAAATGAAAAATCACTTGGCAAATTGAAATTTCGCCAGGGTACAAGCACAACTCGGTTAAAGGGAACTGTGCAAGGGATCGTGAGCTCTCAAAAGAGGTCCGGATCTTTACCTTATACCTTTTGCAAAATACAGGAATCTAAACCTTTAGTTTCCCCATACCATGTCAAGTATGCAGGAGGGGAATAAGAAAAGCACGTGGCTTGAATGAGGAACACTGTGTTCTTCTCCTCTGTGACTACGAGCAAATTATTTAGTCACTTGGTGACTGTTTTCTCCATCTGTGGAAGAGAATAATATTGAATGCTCACTTTGCCCACACAGCATTGCGCAAAAACTGTTTTAAAAGGTACATTTTCAAGCGTGGTAGCATCATCAGAAGTTTCACCTTGGGAGTCATTCTGCCCAGATATTCATGCAAAGCAGTACCTTTCAGGAGTCAGGGGTTCTTTTTCCAGCTTTCACAGATTTGCATTATGGGTTAATTAATTTTTATCAAGGGCTTTCAGAATGTCACAGAAAAAGGCACGGCATAAACGGAAAGCCATTTTTAATAGTGCTGAGATGAGGCCAAGGAAATCAGATTTGGATCAGAACCTGTATAGCTCTAAGCCTTGGGTTGCTCGAGTCTCTCATAATAGTAATTAATGAATGAAACTGCAAACATTTGTTTTTCAGACAGAACTATTACCTTGATATAAAATGCCTGAAATCACTTCAAAGCAAAATATTCAAGTTGTAAATATGTCAGAGCACACTGAAAAGCATTTGAATTTAATCTCCCAAGTTGTGCTCTGCACTTAGCTCTTCTTGTACTGCTTTTATTATTATAATCTTGATAAAGGCACTCTGAGGTGAGAAACAGAGCTTAATAATTCACACCCAGTTGCAAAAGGCAGTACTCGGGCAAAGCTCTAGTTGTGAATTATTACACCTGAAGTCACGTCCTGGAGCACATTAGCCACAAAATCTCATCTAGGTGGTGGGAGAGGAGGAAATGGGTAAGGAAAAGGATGCTGCACGGGTGTAAATACATTTTAAAAAACAACCTACTGCTTAACCACGTCTGTTGAGGTGCCCTTCTGGCAGAAAACAACCCAGAGGGTGGGAGAGAGGGGAGAGTGCAGGTGTAAGTCATAGAGGGAGAATTCAGTATCAAACTGCTGTTGGTTACATCAGCCTAGCAACTGTTTATGCAAACAATCTGGCTGACTCATTAAAGTACTGCTCTGATCAGCTATTAACTGTAACTGACAGATTAAGAGGAGAACAGCATGAGACAGATACTTCAGAAGTGAGAGCAAAACATACTGGGAGCTTAATCTATGTTTTAATTCCAGCACCCTGCTTCCCCACCCCCACCTCTCTCCTTTGTCGCAGCGGCTTCGCATGGCATGTTTCATATTGTTTAGTGCATATCTTGGCGCCCACCTAGACAGTTTTGCATTCTCGGCAGCACCCGGTGGCACCCACATGTTCATTTGACATTCCAGGGAACCCATTGCAACAGCCACACATTCTTCCTCGCCTTTCTGAGGGCTTCTTAGATCACAGATGCTCCTGGTATCACCCACTGTGCTTCAATACTTCTCATGTCCCATGCACATTCTTCAGGGTCTAATCCTTTCAAATAATAGTGCTTTCCTTCAGATGCTGCCTGATACCGATGAAAAAAGGGCCGAGATAGATGCTTGCTCTTTTTCATTTCCCTAAGCTGATAGACGGGACTTGTCAAATGCAATCAAGAAAAAATAGCTCAAAACCTGCTACTGTTCTATTACATATTTCATGTTCTCCATGTAGCAGGAAGTCCCAGTCCTAAAGAACTCCCACTTTGAATTAGAAAAATCTCATAAAAGCAACACCTGGTTTTCACACAGGACACAATGAATTTGGGGAACTCATTGCCACAGGATGTTACAAAGTCCATTGATAAAACTGGATTTTAAGTGCACGTCAACTAACAAAGAGAAGAAAAAGCCCACCTGAGCTAGCAAACACAAAAGCTATAGGTTGCCAGAACCATCTTCTGAAAACCTGTGAAGGCATTACTGGCATTGTTCTTGAACTCTGAGCATCAGCTACCAGCTCCTGCTAGAGGCTGGAAGCTGGCTGAGAAGGACCTTGAACCAAGCACAACACAGCTGATCTTATGGACAAACTCTGTACAAGCATTACACTGTGTTAAAACCTGTAAGGTGTTTCATACAGCTCTCATAAAGGTTAGGACAACAGCATTCCTGAGAAAAATCCAACGGCCAAGACTGCCCTAACTGCTGATTGAAGCTTTGCCTTTTCCCTTTCTCCTCCCCTTTTTCTACCCTACCAGACTTGATTTCCAAAATGGAAACATCTGAACCCTCTTTTTTTTGGGCAGGGTGGGCCCCGAATGAGAAGCAAGCCTTAAGTAAACACACCTTTGCTCTACACAAGCCAAGCTCAATGATATGAATTTCGTTTCCTTTTCACATGGGCCATATCTTTCAAACACACCGCATGGAGCCCAGGTATGCCGCATGGCATCATCCGTGGCTGCCTTATACCCTGAAGCTGTCCAAGCAGTGACTGGCTCGCCTTCAAACCCAGACCGCAGAAATCCTTGCCAGCCTCTGCCACGGTGTCAGGCTGGTGTGAGCCATGATCCCTTAAACTTCTTCCCCTCTCCTGCGACACGGAGGAGGCATTGCTAATAGGGCTACGCAGCAATTAGCCGTTAAGCCTGATATCCCATTAATAGTTGCCAACAGCAGATGCCTAGTGAAAGGTGGAAGAGGAGGGTAAGCGTACACTGGTATTTCCCAGTACATTCCTCTGGTTTCAAGCGGTCTGCAGCGACTTTGGGACAGGGATGGGATCTTTGCACTGGGAATGTGATTTCCTCTCTTACTAGCCAACAGTTAGCCCCCAGCATACCTCCCCTGACTTAAATAAGAAGCTTTGTGAATGATGGGGTGTATAAGCTGGTCACCATCTTGCCCATAAATATTACCCAAAACACTTTATTTCCTGCAGAGATAAGAACATCTCCCATCTTTATAAGTTCCACATTGAAATCAATATGGTCTGCATTTAAAACGTGCACACGCAAACATACATCTATCTATCTATATATATACTGTATGTGTTTCAATACATGCTATATATATAGTATATATTCCCACATTGTGCAGGATTAAGTGCATATTTCCACTGAGAAATAAATAAATAAACAACCAGCAATTTCTCAATTTCTTCCTGCTGTGTGGCAGTGGTGAAAATTGCTTAGAAATAGGACTATTAGAAATATTCTGTACATAAGCACACTTTGTGGCGGAGGGGGGGAAAAGGGGAGAAGGTTTCTATGTTTGAAAAATGTGAATACAAAGGAGGGCATAGAAACATATCCAGCTATTTCCACCTTGGTGCTATTTATAGCTATAGTGTTATGAGGTGTTTGTTTAAAGGGGCACCGGCAGAGTATGGAAGGACCTAGCCCTCCTTCAAGGAGGCATGCAAACAATATTAACTTGGCAAAAGAAAGGCGTACTAATCCGGCCTGAAAAATTGTGTCTGTTCTTGCTTTTTTCCCCGTGTCTGTAAGAATTCAAGTTTTAAACTGTATTTGCTTCCTCATTAACACTTTTATCCCTCTAGCCTGAGGAGGTGGCTCACTGGTTTTGGGGTCGGACCCCAAATCGAAAAGAGAAGAAACAGGGAAATTAGCAAACATTTCTGCCACCACCCTTCCCAAATTTCCCTTCTTTACAGCAGGCATTGGCAAGGGAGTCAAATTTCAAAATGTTCTGGTTAGCTCCGCAGTTGGTTGAAAGTAAAAATGAAAAATATTCACCCAAACGCTGCCAATTCTTCTGTGAATGTATTTAGTTTTGAAATTCAGTAGAAATATTGAAATAATTGGGATGAAAAATTCAACCAGCTCCTTAGAGAATACTTTGCTTCTGAAGAGTTATAATACAAACCCCTGAAGAGCTCTCTATTGTTCCCTTGTGAGATGCCATATGGAGTAGGAGGGGTGGGAACTCAAGGGAAGAGTTATGACAATGAAAACAAAAACATAAATAAAATAAAGGAAGTTCTGTGTTCTCTGCGGGGACATGACTAAGGACTCACCAGTCCAGCCACAAGAAATTTCTGCTCCTTGAGCAGTGCAGGGATAAGATGGCAACAGCACGGGAGGGTTCTTTCAATCCTAAGTTTTTACAGAGAACGTGGAAGCCAGCAAGTGAATGAGCATCCCCGGAGGCCCTCCGGCTGATTTTGCCATGCTCTAGTCAGCACTTCGCCAGCTCAACCCCACTGGCCAGACAAGTTCTGTATGTTTTTATTCATAATAGGGAATTGTGGCTGCCCCATGACAAGAATAAGATGTTCTCCCACACTCCTGCTTCGGGAAGATGTTGAATCAGGGATCCTGGTTCGTGTATGTGGCCATAACTGGAGTGAAATGCTATTGCAGAGTGTCCTGTGCTGCTCGGTGTAAAGGGAAGACCTGTTTCTTGCTCTCCTGGAAGCCCGCAGAGACAGTGACAGCCAAGGAGCCCCCTCATAAGGCTGCTCTGTTGGAGCCTGTCCAGTATTTCCACTTGCAATGTGCTCTTCCCATGCTAGCTGAAGTGCAGGGCCTTACACAGTGCTCCAGCCCATTAACTCCTAGCTCACAGGCATGAAATTTGCTTACAGTCCTATTGACGCTATCAGAAAACACATTAGTAATAAAAACAGCCATTCCTCCAACAAGAACTGCAATATGGTAATGAATATCTCCGTTCACTTTTAAGAGGCTATCTGTTTTGTAGTTGCAACCGATAGGTTTTATAAGCTTATTAAAAAAAGCTATCTGAAAGAAAACGTTGGGCCTCAGTCTCCTCTCGCTTAATCCAATGTAAAGTGGGAGGGAACGCAGTGAGGCGTGTGGGCTACACTCACATCAGTTGAATTCAGGATAGTATTAATGGGAGATGAAAACTACACCGTGCCTGGCAGAAAACAACTGTTGCAGGAGCCCGGTCCCTTCCTGCGGGTGGACGGGGGGTTCGCTGCTGCAGAAGCAGGTCTCGGGTGGGGGCAGTCAGACAGCAACAGCTCTGCACCGCTCCTCCGTACCCCCCTTCTTTCCAAAGCTTTAGCTTCACGCAGGATTTTATTAAGGCTACTGGGCCACTAATTCTAACAGTCTTGTTTTCTGTCTCCCAACGGGCTTGTTGACACACAAAAGCTGTCCTGCTTTGGCTCAGCGATATAGCCTGGAAATAGAGTAAAGGCATGCCTATGGGTAGGGGAAAGAGTCGCAGCAGTATGAATTACTTTTACACTGGCACACACTGTGTACTGTGCTGTGCCGCTGTTACTGTTTTGGTAAAAACAATGCTTATGTCTATATAAGAACTGTATAGAAATATAGTCATAAAACAACAGCTATCAGATTCTGTGCTTAATTATATGTTTTAATTGTTTAACTGCAGGGGCATTTGGCAGTCATAAATACACACTTAAAAAAAAAACTTGAAAGAAGTTGAATCAACTTGAGAAAATAAAATATCATCCTACAAAATGCTTGATATATTGTTACTTTGATAAGTTCAAACAAGTGTGACTCACTATACAACCATTCTATCAATTCTGAACAAAAAACTGCATGGGATTATTATGCTTTTAATCCAAAGAGCTGGGTATTTGGAATTCCTCAAGCCCTTTGTGGTGTCATATTAGCTAGGCCAGTCTCTCATGAAAAGAATGTATTGTTGAATAGAGTTGAGTCCGGATCTCTGCTCCATTGGGTTGATAAAATGGCAGTTGATTTAAAAAGAACCAGCTTGTCTGGAGAAAGGATTAGCAGATTAAGAGACTGCATGTAATTTTTTTTTTATGTAATGTAAAGTTACATTTCATAACTAAAAGGGATTAATTAAAACGTTAATAGAAGGAGAGATGTTATTTTTCCAGGGACAAATGCCTCACCACACATATGAACGTTCACTTTAGTTGCTGCTGCCTCAACAGTAGGAAACGAAATGCTGTTCTCTGCGAGTAAGAGTTGACACAGAAAAGAAAGACAAGAGGTTTGTGTGGTGGCTCAGCATTTTATTTTTTCTGTGGCACTGATCTGGATTTCAAAACAGGAAAAAATTTCCCTGTGCAGCTATATATATATATACACACACACATGCATATTTTAGCTCAATCCTTTTTAGTTGCACTAAAAAGTTCTGCATGCAGAAGAACAGAGCAAAACTATTTTGCCTGATAAATTTTCTGGTCTAATACAATGCTTTCTGTTCTTTCTTTTCATGATTTGTTTCTGCTTTTTATTTAGAGATCTGATTCTGCTTCCCTGCATGTACATTTTCCGTGAGTTAATAAGAGTTTTGCAGTAGGGAAAGGTGGACAGGACCGTTAGCGTCCCGTTCTGTGGCAGTAATTTGCAGGGAAGTTGCAAAGCTTGGCCATAAAAGCCCTACCTGAGTACATTTTTAGCACTGTTTATATTGAAAAGTTTGAAGTAAATCACGCCGGGGGAGGTGACAAGAAGATGTCAAATTTACTGCCTGTGTCACCAAGTTTCAGCTCATTTTAAAATCCTGGTTTGGGGCTTTGCTGGTTTGTTCTGGTTTCTTTTCTTTCCTAGGAATGAATTTTTGGGTCTTGAATTTTGGACTCCCCAGGTTTCTCTGACGCTTTTGTGAAGTGACCCAGGGGTGCTAAGCAAATCTGGGCTGGCGCCCTGCCCTGGGAGGAGGCACCCGGCGGGGCTGCGGGGCTGCTGGAGAGGTGGCCGGGGCAAGCACCGGGACCCCCAGCACGGCATCCTGTGGGCATCCCCTGCACCCCCAGGGTACCTCCTCTCTCGCCCTGCCCTCCATCTCAGTTGGGGATGAGCTCCTTGAACTGGGCAAATGCTGCATGTCTGCTTCATTTAAAAAAAAAAAAAAAAACAAACCATAAATCAAAATTCATTGTTATTTTCAGTCCTTTCCTAACTGGGCAAACAATTTGAGAATTGTGCAGGAGTCTCATCCCCCCTATTAAGAATAACCACAAATAATCTCCCTCAGTCTGTCATTTATTGCTAGCACTTAAATATACCTGTGCAATAAATTTTAATTGAGTGTTATAAATTTGT
This sequence comes from Fregata magnificens, assembly GCA_013389945.1. Classification (NCBI taxonomy): domain Eukaryota; kingdom Metazoa; phylum Chordata; class Aves; order Suliformes; family Fregatidae; genus Fregata; species Fregata magnificens. Next base: position 150,484 of record WAAD01042746.1, read on the forward strand.
TGAATTACCGCCTTAAGCATTTGTGTACAGATGTGCATTGATGATGCCATATTGCAACTAGGAGAAATTTCAATTCACTCTTAAACTACCCTTCCTTTCACAAAAATTTGGTCGACGTGACAATATGTTATAATAAAAACTATGTGTTGCCATCTTTATTTAGACCAATGGCTATCCTAGTACAGTGATCTGACAACTGATAATCAATTTTTTCAGAAGAAAGTATGTATCTCCTCCTAGATCACAATGGAAAACCTTAACGAGGAAGTTTCTTCCCAATCCTTTCCTCAGTCACTATTTAAGCTATGCCCAAAAGTAGGAGGGTTGGTGCTGGTTCTTTTCGAAGAATAGCATCCCACCCATTTCACTGCAGATGTTTCCATTCACTGTACAAATGTTCAATGAATTTTTCAATCCCACCAGATTCCTGGCTTCAGCCATGTCAAGAGACAAAGAACTCCACAGGTTTTTGTAAACTGTACAAAACCCAGTTCTTTTTAACCGTTTTGAATGTACTGCAATTCACCTTCTCTGCTCCTTTTATTATTTACTTCTATGTTCTCTCATCTGAACAATTGCTTTCAAGAAATTATTCTTTTGAGAACTTTTGCAGGCATCTAATTATTTCTGTTGTCCGTCTCCCAGCTGTTTCTGTCTATTCTGTATCCTACTTGTGTAGGAGTGACCAATGTCATGGGACACTGATATAATATCTTTATATTTTCAATATCATGTTCCGTACTAGTTGTTTTTTTTCCTACCACTTCACTGGTGTTTTTCTTAGCCGCTGCTGTAGACTGAACAGTGATAACATTGAACTGTTTGGTTACAGACCTCTTTTTTTCCCTTCAGTGATAACTTAGATAGATATGGGCTGTCCAAATACTCTTTTGAAGAGTCCCTTGGAGTTGTCAGCCAGGAATTTCCACCCTGCCCCTCAGGTTTCCTTTTTACTATGTGGGGTTCCATTAAAACCATTCAGCCACCTCCAGCTCAGCCCAAATCAGCTTTTCCTGCCTTACTTTTCACTTTTCCAACTCAACGGTAAATATATGTAAGCAACTACAAAACCCTAGGCACAGCACCGATTTTTTGCCCTGTTAAAACTGGACCATTTACTTCCCTTCTTGGGGTGCACAGGGTGGCGGGGGGGAGCTTTTTACTGACATCTAATCCATGACAGTGCTTTACCAGTCAGCCCTTGGGTACTTGTCTTCCTTAGCAGCCTCTTGTCAGGGACTTTGTCCAAAGACTTTCTGCATGTCTATATAAATTATGTCAACCAGTTCTCCTTTATTCACTAGTTTGTTGACCTGTTCCCAAGTGTCTGTTATAGAGATGTGAATTTCCTTTACAGGAGCTGCATTGGTGCATCTGTATCATATCAAGTAGTTGTTACAGAATTCTATTTGAAATAATCTCTTCATTCAGCCTGCCCAGCGCTTAATTAAGCCTTGCTGATTTGCAATATGCAGGATGAACATTTCCAAAGAGGCAGCCTTTGCAGGCTTCCTATAGAGCAGCTGATTTGAGCAGGATTATCAGGTTTTTTTCAATAGCTCAGTCATGTCTTTCGCAAATCACAGGTACGCACTTTTTGGTCCCTGTAACTACTTGCTCTTCTACTGTTTGTATTATGGCAGCAGATAGGAGCCCTAAACCAGGCCTCCACTGTGTTGAATGCTGCACAAAAGCAAACTAAAAGGTACAGTCCATCTCAAACCTCCATCCCTGTCTCAGTGCTTCCTTCTCTGTCACTGCATTGCGTCTTCCCCTACTATCCACTGTCATAAGAGTTAATAGGTAGGTATGGCTTTTATTTGTCTGCAATATCGTTATTTTCCTTAAGTGTTCTTCTAACCTTCCTCAAGTGTTACAAGTATTTCCTTTGCAGTCCCACTGTTTCTAGCGAATCAATAAATTCTCTGCAAGTTGTTTGCGTCTTTATGCGCTCTTCAAATTCCCCATTAGCCTGCCTAATTTCCATCTTGTATTTTAGCCAGTATTGTTTATAACCTATTCTGCTAATGTCACTAGGGTTGTTTTTCCATTTTCTGGTGATATTTGTACTGTGAAAAGCACAGTCTGACGGGATTATTACCCCTCTCTAAAGTGCTGCTGAAGTATAAGGGATGAATGGCTGACAGTATTAACACTACATTCAAATTGTCTAGCACAATCCATTGCACAGAGATGTTGGAAAAGTGCAAAGTAACAGTAAAAGTTCGTGGGTTATTATTAATTAGATCAGTCCTCCCTTTATCACATAACCTGTAGGAGTCAGATTTCTTCCATCTTGGAGCCAGAATAACAGCAGTAACCTTAGGGTTAAAGCTTTCTCCAGCTCTACAGAACACCACGATAAGGTTTCGGCATATCCTTATATCATTTTATGCAAGCCAGACAAGGTGATTTATAAGTTATTCTCCCTGAGCTTCAATTAATTTCACTTAGGACATTTTCACAGTTGTACAATAAATGTTTAAATTAAGACATTTCCCTGCTCCCCACCCTGCCATGGAATGGAACTGAATATTAACTGGTTATTGGGTGCCATTCATGGCCTGTGCAATTACAGATAAGAACATCGATCTGGCAGGAAAACAAATTGGCTCTTAAAAGAGGGTGGTTTGGATCTGACAGGTTAAGATGATTAGGCATCTCTCTAATGGATTCTGTATATTACTCCTGGATACATGCAGGAAGCAGACCATCCACCCCACTCCTGAGTACCAGAGAATTACCTGCCCTCATGCAGGAAACCCAACTTGCAAATTACCTACTAGGTTTCAGGCCAGTTGTTTGCTCCCTAAATTAACCTTCCTGGTTATCCTGTTGCAATAGAAGTTTCTAGTACTGGGTAGATAAAGCAATATTTTAAGGGAAATTTAGAGCAAGTGACACTAATGACTGCTGTTAAGAATACCCCATGCCACACAGACATTATCATCTGGTTGGATTCTCGAGAAATGAGAGGGCTTTGCAACAATTTTTAGGCACATGTACAAACAGACAGGTCTGACAGGGGTCTGGAGGGTCTGTTGCTGCCTTACAATTTATAGAAGGACATTGCTGCAGTTGTGAGAGAAAGAAATCAGAAGTCTTACACTTCCTCTGTCTCTTCCTTGGCCTGCAGCAAATCATGTAGCCTTTCTTTGTCCCATTTGTCTTCAGGGAGCGATAAGTCACGGGAGAGGCAGGTCTTTACTAGGAAAGATAGAGATTGTCAAGAAAATCAGAGTTTTGTGAAAAATGCTAGCTTGCAAAATCAAAGTATTTTCCAGGGAGGGTTTGGCTTTTCTGCAGATGTGACATAACCCAGGGAACCCTCTCTGATTTCCCAGTATAACCCTGGAGACCTGCTAAAAACTCCGACTCTCAGGCTGGAGAAACCCACCAGTAAAGCTGACCCAGCAGATTGCCTTAGATCTGGGACCTCTGGGTTTTCAAAGCAGTAAACCATGGAGCTGCCCCTGGCATTAATTCCAAATAGGGGAGGACACTAGGCTCTGGGATTTTTATAATAGAGTATGAAATTACCAAAATACTAAAAACTTCGGGGGACCTGAATTACTATCCTCCTCTCAGATCATAATGAAAAATCAAGTGTGTGTGTGTATATGTATATATAGTCCAGAAAAGTGAGATTCTACAACTTTAAAAAAACCCCAGACTTTTACCTTGTCTTTAGGAGAAACTCTGTAATGTACAAGCTCAAGCATGGCCACCACCAGCTGTACCTTTGGCAGCCATATCAAGGCATTGTTCTAGTTACTCAGCTGTATTTGGATTTAACCAGACTAAACTATACCCACACTGAGTTTGCACTGGCCAAAGATGTGACCACAACAAAGACTGGTCTGAAAATAACCAATCTATAGCTCTGCACAACTCCTGGGTAGGACAATCAATTCTACGCATTTCTTGTCTTCAGAAAGGTCGCTAGTCATGTTATTAATGTGCTACAAATATAGGTTACAGATTTCCTTTGCAATTGCTGGCTGGTCTAGTTTTTCATTTTCCCGCAAAGCAGAGATGTCTTCTCACTGGTAAATATTCTGTCATGAAGGTATGACCCTTTTACTGTAAGTGCTTGAGAAATTAAATGAAAATCACCTTAGACATCTTAGTAACATTATTCACAAGACCCAAGAATGGTGTTTACATGCAGATATCTTAGTCAGTGTTGGTGCTGGTGGTCCCGTTAGTATCAAGGTTCCCACTTCAACCTGGACAGAATTATAAACACGGATGGCTTTCTATCAAGGATAAATTTGGCCCAGACTAGCAATTATATCATATGGAGAACTGAGTTTCTTGATCGCGGCACTAGGCTTCAGTTTGATAACTTAATCTTATACAGGAAGATATCCTGTTCCCAACTAAGTGACATTATCATTGCTATGCTTTCTCTCTGCCTGCCCACCCACCTCTCTCTCCAGTCTCCATTGGATTAGCCATACAGTCAGCAAAAATGTTGCTATTTTGATTTTGATGATAGCCATAATGAAGCATGACTCCGTCAGAGAGGAGCGTGAATTCCCACGACACCAGATATTCAGCAATCTCACTACAGCACATCAGGAATCAAACTCCTCATGGGAACAAACCTCATGGAGAAAAACAAAACAAATCAGAAATCAAATATCATCAAACTGCTACTTTCCATTGCTTGAAATTCAATTTCAAATTTCAAGCATTCAAATTGCTTGAATTAGGTTTATAACCTTTTCATGTTCTTTGCAAGGTGGCTTGCTAGATTTCCTTCAAGTATTAACCTCTCCTATGGAGTAAAAAATATAAAGGGCTTGAATTTTTTCCCCACGTTCATATTTTTTAAATGAGAAATGCATTTAATGTTTTCTCTTTGGGAAAACAGTAAGAAGATGAAAAAGAATGAGGAAATATGAAAAATAATAATGCTCCATCCCTTCTCTCTTTTTATGACCAATCGTGTTCAGAGTTTTGGAAAACCTCAGGAAGTTGCAAAGACAAAGACGTTCTGATTTTTTCTCCAGATTCCTCCCCTGTGTTGTGGGCCATCTGTAGCTACAATGAAAGACATTTTCCACTCAGTTAATCCAGAGACTAAACCTTCCAAAACTCTCTACATGTTTTGTGTTAAGAATACATTGTGAGATCCCGTTATCGGTGCAGCTTGAGATACTGCAGTGACACAAAATCTTGCAGATAATACAAGCTGAGCTGCATTCAGAAAGCACCTGATAAAACCGGCAGAAATTCAGAAAATCCACTTTTTTAACTGAATGACCTCCTTGTCCCTCCCCAAATCTATGTCTAGTTCTTGACTTTTTATGAGCGGTTTGGCTTTAGGCTTGATCCAAAGCCCTTGAAATCATTTGAAAGATTCCTATTGACCTCAACAAGCCTAACATCAATCCTGAAGACTACAAAGGAGCTGTTGCATCTTTAAAATACAAAGACGAAGACTTGTGCCAAAAACATTTCTCGTTTCATAGGTACAGCTGCCTTTTGTCCCTTGATATTTCTGTGGTGCTCTGGAAACCGACTGCAGCTTTTGACCATAAATCCCTATCTTGTCCTCAGTGGTAAACGCGTATTTAATCAGTATCTGATTCTGCTCTAGTAAAGCCAGTGGCTGATTTGCCAAAGAGGTAAACGGGAGGAGGATCAAACCCTTAACGAACACCATTTGTTAAGTCTTTTGACTTAGCAATGCGGCGTGTGCCACTCTAGATAAATGGCTGCTCATTCTATAGCAAAACATACAAACAAAGTAGTTTTAGTGGAGAATAATCACAAGGAAAGACAGATTATAAATTCTAGCAGTGAAACATGATCGTGATAAAAACCACGAATAGACCCAAAAGGGGTTGTGGCAATTTATGCCAGATTCATTAAAATGCGTGCACAATATTACAACTTTGGGATTTTGCTGAGCAGGGCTTTAACCATGTAAATCACCCCATACGGCTACACCAGCTGAGGGTCTCAGCTTTTCATGGCAGTATGGACAGAGAGTTTGAAACATCCACCCGAGTACCCCGTGACATCAGTCAGGAACCTCTCTGATGGGCATCGCCTTCACAGAGCTTCCTCATAGCACTCGCACAACTTCAGCATTGCTGCCAGGAGCGTAGTTATTCCTTCTTTAGATTAAGTTCAGATTGGGCCTGATAGTTACCTACTTTTTTTTTTTTTTAATTGAGCTGGTCCATTTGTATAAGTAGATTCAGTACTCACGAAAGCAGGCCTATTGATCAAACCTGACCTATTTTCTTGGTCCACCCACCGATAATGTACTATGCAGCAGCAGCAACACAAACCTACACCGCCCTGCTCCATCAATATCCCTCATTTGCTCCGGCAATGACAAGATGCATGTGCAGTGTTTGAGGCCTGCTCAGTCATTGATCTTATTAATAAAATTGTCAATGGGAATAGATGGGTAAATTATTATCAATTGCAGAGACAGCTTCTATAACACAGACACACAACCTAGACTGTGCTGAAAGCAGCAGCTCATTTTTCATAGGCCGTAGAGCAGGCAGCCAGTGATAGCTCCCTTTGGTTGCAATTCTGCATATTCAAATGAAGACTGTAGATATTACACATAGTAACTGCATTTATCTATAGAGATCCCTGTGCTGCTTAACCCCGTAGTACTTGAGCATTTCAAGAGAGTTAAAAAAAAACCCCTATCCCCAACATCTTGATGAAGAAAAAGATGATTAACTTCCTTTAACAGAATTGGGCACAACCACACCAAGAGACTCAATAATTCCACAGAAGAGCCAGGGACAGAATTCAGATCTCCTAAAACATAAGCTAGAATTTTAACGTTTTACTTCTTATTCCATCCAATGTATTTTTTCGAAGGGAAACATTGGGGAAAAAACAAGGCTGTTCAGTGGAAAAGCTGTACAGCTTCATAGCCCTGTTCCAGGCCCCGCGGTCATCCAAGCCTTCTTTAATATATTTCTTTATTGAAAACCAGCACCCGTATTCTGAGGAATTGAAGTCAACATTCTGTGTGACACTCTTTCTTCCGAAATAATATTGCAGAAATTCGGTATTTATCAGAAGAGATTAATTGAATCCCAACAGTACTGTACATCAAATGAAGGAACAGGGCCCCTATTTATCTCTTAAAGTTCTGAAAATGAAAAACATCTAATCACTAGTTCCCTTTGATGAATGCCTCATTGTTCGCCTCTACGGAGAGGCATTTCATGTGGCACTGGCAATACAGTGTTGCTGGGGTGGGGGGTGTGTGTGTGTGTGCAAGATTGCTTTGAGAATTTAAGTATAATTACATTTACGTCCAACCAGAAAGTATAAGTTTCCATGATACAGTATTTTTTTTTTTTTTTTTTTTTTTTTTTCCCTTCCCTCCCAAGAAAAAAATTGTTCCTAAGGCGGAGCAAGCGGAAACTAATACAATTAAATACTTTGCTTTGCCTGCCAAGGACATCTGACTGCTACTGTGCTACATCAGGTATGTAATGAAAGGCAAATGACAACGAATCTCAATGTGGCGGGGAGCTTGGGTAACTGTAGTTTTATGTCAGGGATAGCTTGCTAGAGAAAAGCTGCATTGTATCTAGGATTAGCAGAACTGCAGGATTTCATTAATGACCGAACAGCTTTTTAGCAAAACAAAGATAGTTAGGGAGTAAAAAGAGAACATGACTAGAATGTGTACCACTAATTGGAAATGTATATTATCTTCACTTTGTTAGGGAGGAGGCACCGGGGTGCTCTATATTGTCATCTGGAGAATGTCAATTTGTACAAAAGTTTTTCCCAGATTGGGATGCTGGACTATGAGGCAGCAACAGTTGGAAATGACCGGCTTTAAAGGAGACACATTTAACAGGAAACATACTGGAGTCAGATGGGGAATGGGTTCCCATCCTGCCAGCGTTGGAGATTGCAAATCTCCACCTCCTCACCCTCCTGAACCAAGAAGAAAGGGACAACCTCAGCAGGTTTCATACACAGGTTGGATTTCTGCCTTTTAAAAAACCATTCCCCTCTTTTCAAACTATAAATTATGTTTGCAAAACGGGGTGGCCTTTTAGACCAGAAAAGTAGACTTCCTCGTGGACAGCTATGCTTTTTTCAGACTCATCAGCAACACTTTCTCACAGGCAGCTTCACTTCCAGTAAGTCATCATTTTCATTTGCAAAACAAACTTCATTGGAAAACTACAACTCTTATTCTACATGTATAGTACCTCGCAAAGTCTATTAAAACCAGCAGGAATTTCTGCACTGCTCAGTCTGTACTGAGCTTTGTATTGGCCTACATTTCTCAGTCTTTAATTTAGTCTGCTGCCACTGAACTCAGAGCTTTTTTTTTTTTTTTTTTTAAACCTACAGACAATACGAGATGTCTATGGTCATATCCAGCAACTGTTTACTCAGGACAGTGAGAAAAATAAATGTGGAAGACTAACAACCCCCTCCCCTTTTTTGCAAAACCTGAAATTATTAATGGGGCAGATCCTCCTTGTGTACTAAGATCCCTTCACAGGGTTCGGGGGTGTGAAATTTACACCCACTCAAATGCTTTTCTACATGGTCAAAGTGGTGTAAAACAGCTCAAGTCAAATGACAATTAAGCTTATTACTTGAGACAGCTTTTTTTTTTTTTTTAACTGCTTGCCCTTGACCACTAGGCATAAGGGAGGGGGGAGGGAGGGAGGGAAGAGAGACTCCTTAAGACAATTTTGAAACAGTCCAGTACCTTCCTGATCACTTTGCAAAGTTGAAATATGATTACAACCTTTTTGCATACAGAAAGAACCCATTTAAATGAAAAATTAGCTGCCTTAACAGGTCAAGCACATAGTTACATTAATGTTGTGTAGAACAATAAATCAACTTCGATCTCCAATTGAAAAAATGCTAATTTAGTTCAGTGATTCACTGATTGTACTTCCCGTGCGCCCCAGCGATAGAAATCTTTTCTTTTTATTTAATGTGAGACAGTGATTTGACGGCCCTCCTAATGGTGCTTGCAGACTATCAGCATTTCAGTGGAATTCTGATCATGGTTTTAATATTCCATGCAGCTTTGCCCCCTCTGATTTCATGCTGAAACATTAACAAGAGCTGACACTGGAGATTAGAAGCAGACAGCTGGAATGCCAGGTCTTTGTTGCAGCATGGACATGAGCCAACATCGTTCAACCGCAGCCAAGAGGGACCTGGGAAAGTCTTCTTAAGAAGGGGAGGTAGAAAGGGGGAGACAAGGTAGTTTACTGAAGGGCATATACAAGTAGATAATTGCAGAGTCCTTTCATCTCTTAAAGCCAAATTCTAATCAATCCTGGTTTATTAAGGGGAAAGAGGGTCATTAAAGGTAAATTTTGCACTGAAAAAAAAAAATCACCATTTAAACTCGGCAAGCATAAAACTTTGCATAGAAAGCAACTGCATGTCCACAGCCACCTCTAATTTGTCTGCCTAACAATTGTGATTATTTGCAGTGCTTCTATTTGAAAATGCAGTGCCGGTCTCCTTTAAAAAAAGATTTAATCCACTTAGTTCCAGGTGAATAAATTGAGAAATAAAACTGGATTTATGTGCTGGTGCAGTGTGTGAACTGTAAATTCCCAGGCAAAAAAGAGGAGGTAGTATAACATAACATTCTTGTGTCTAATAAATTGTTTCCTGAGAACAGAAACCTAATAAAGATACATAATTTCATCCAAACCATGAAGCAACTCTTACTCTTCGGAGAGAAACTTAGGGAGAAGACAAGAGATGCTCTATGGCAAAGCTGTGCGGGTTTTGCGGGCTATTTTGTGTTGGTTTGGGTGGGATTTTTTTCTTTTAAATAAGAACTGAAGTGTAAAAGTTGTAGAGGACAAACCGAGCAGATATTCAGACAAACCCTGTCTGTGATAAATGCAAGTTAATAAGCCAAGAAAGAAATTTCAAATGAAAGCAGGACTGGGGGAGGCTTCTGGTGAAGAAGCTTATCACTGAAAATTATATACCTGGAAAAGGGTGGTAGCCCAAGGAGCAGGGCTCCCTCAGGCTGGGCTTGAGCAAGTGGTTTATCCAGTCTTGACCAAGTATGTAACCTTGGGCAAGTCACTTCGTTCCTGCACCTTCCCTTCAAGATTTCTTTTCTCCTGAGCACATGAACTTTCTCATTTCCTACAATGAGCCTTGATGGCTTAGCTTCTCTCAGCTCGAGGACTCAATAATACTGATTCTTTCCCAAAACAACATTCGCTCTCTCTCCCCGGTTATCAGTTGTTATGAAACTGAGTCAGCTCGCCTACCGTGCCCAGTGCTACCCAAACACATAGGAGCTTGCAGTCTAAAAAGCAGGGACAGGTGCAGGAGGACGAGATGCAGATGAAGAGCCCAGTCCCAGTCCTGCAGGAGCTCCTGCCAGAGGGCAAACACATCCAGGCACAGACCCTCTTGGCTCCAGTGACTTTGTGCTTGGGGAGAGGGGTTCACTGGCACGGGGATCTTTACAGAGTGGGGACTGGAGTGATTAATGTGATGACTGGCCTTGTATTTACTTATTTAATAATTCCCATCTGCCCCTCTCACCAGCCATTCCTAGTTCCTTTCCTTTTCAATCTCAGAGAGACACAGAATAATAAACAAAGAGCAAATATTTGCACTAATAATCAAAAGGTGATCTACAGACTCAAAATATTAGTAAAGAGTGTGTGAATGGAAGGCATTCAGTTTAATACATTTCCCTTATATATTTCTTTCCACCAAAGGCATGAAACTACTTCCTGAAAATGATTTACAATTACCTTCTGCCTCCTTTGATTTCTTGTACAAGCCTGGAACAATTCTCCAAGCTCTGTAGAGTCAGCCCAGATTTACAAATCCCACTGTTAATTATTAATCCTCATAACAGCACCTATCAGGTCAGTAATACAAGCATAACGGGGTCTGCCAAACAGATGGGTAAACTAAGGCACAGAGAGGAGTAAGGGCAGCCTCACCAGCAAGGGTGCAGCTCGTGCTCCAGTGGTCACCTAGTGAAGGTGAGGTGATGCAGAAGGTCCAGGATCAACCTGGGAAGGCCAGCCTACACATCAGGAACAGCAGGACACTTACCCACAGCAAAGCTTAGGGGAATTTGGGGGGGGCCCACATCAGAGCTTAAATAGAGCTGTGGGGGCAACGGGCAGCAGGCTGCATGGGTGGAGGCCATAGGTGAGGCTGGGCAAAGCCATTAACACCTGCTGGTGCTCTCAAGTCCCTGACCAATTGCAAGAGGCAGTTTATTGACCTACTGACAAGTTTCTTCCCCTGGCTGGTCACCCTCACTTTAAAAAAAAAAAAAAAAAAAAGGGTGCCCTTCACTTCCATTTTAAATTNTGTGCACTTCACTTCCATTTTAAATTTGCCTGGCTTGGTAACAGGCTTTTATGCTTATCTCTAGTAGATTAAATGGCCTTTTGGTATCTAGCATTTTCTTCTCATGAATGTACCAGTGGAGTGCCAGCATGGAGTAATTAAGTAATCTCCCTCTATCCTTTTTCCTAAATAGACAGTTCTTTCAGTCTATCACTGAGAGACACTTCCTTTACCCCTCAAACTACTTCTGTGGCTCTTTACAAAAACAATGTTCGTATCAGAATTATATACAGCGCCAATTCCTGTAATGACTTTGTGTAAGGGTGGAAATACCCTTCCTCTTGCTACACCCTGCCTCCACATCTGCCTTCTTAAAGGACTGCATGAGACCTTTAGCCAGAACCTCATGTGACAGCCTGCACTGAAGCAGTGTCCAGGCTGACCCCCGCAGCCTTCTCAAGCTCCCTTCCAGAATTTTGCACCCCTTTTGCAGGGCTGCTTTGCGGTCCTGTGCAAAGTTAGTATTGCACTGACATCTGTGGATTAGGCCCATAGTCCCTGACCAGGGACAGGGATAGATTAGAAATCTGTCAGCACAGACACATTAGTGGGGATGGGGTGTACGTACTTTCTATGCTAGCAAATGGCTATTTAATACCAATACAAATAGTTCCTACAGCTCTAGACCTTGCTGCCATACCTGAACTTTCCAGTCCAGTTCTGGCAAAGAAGCTCCATTTCTTGCTTCCCTGTAGGACCCTTCTATATCTTTCTGTTTGATCTCACTCCCCCTGGCATTATCCTTTCTGCAGCCACACAATGCTCCTCCTGATGTCCGGGCCCCTGTTTCAGGATCTTCTGTGGAAACGTTTTGCTGTGTAAGTGCAAAACATTGTCATTGTTGCAGTGCCTCCTGTTGTATCTGCTTTCCTTCTGTTAATTGATTCGTTGCTGTCTAGGCTTGAGCTCATTACAAGGAGCGCTAAGGCTCAGCAGCATCATTTACTTTGTAGCTAAGTCAATCTGTGAACTGGGTGGTAGGACTCCAGACTGGATAAGGAACATGTTCTTGCAGATGTAAATGGCCTGGGAAGAGAAAATAAAAGCTGAACTAGGTAATGAACGGAAATGGAACGGCCATCATTGAATCCACGAATACCATTGACCTTTCTCAGATTTACATCATTATCTAAAGTTCACCAGAGACCTTCCATGCTTGTTATCATTATCCCTCATTAGAAGTCACTCTAGAAACATTAACAAGCTTCTGAAATGCTTGGCTAATTGCTTTAATAAGGCAATATCAATACTAAGCGATAGTTCCCATGATTAGATATAAGGCGGGGGCCCTTCAGGCTATGTCTTCTTGGGTTTTACATGCTGTGTTGGGGGCCTAAGGGAGAAAAGAAAAAGACTTTACTTTCAGAGTAAAGCACTCACACTGGACAGAAAATGCTCTGATGTTGCAGATTGCATCTATATTTTAAATAACTGAGGCTACACCATGCTAATCAATAGAGGATATGAACATTGTCTGGAAGACGACTGGATTGTCCTTCATCTAGAAATGCTTTGGCACGTGTAAGCGATCCAAATTTAGAATGGGAAGATTGGTGAGCTTCCAAAGCAAGCCATTTCTAGTACAATTTTACAAAATAGATAAAACACATACATATATTCCTCTGGGCTTGATCCTCAGCCAGCACAAACTAGTGCAGCCCAGTTTTACTCCAGCAGAACTTCCCTGATTCATACCAGGTAAGTGTCTGGCCCAGAACGAGTCCAGGCACTAACCGTTTCTTTTAAAGATGGAGTATATTACTGGAGAACAAAGGTGGACCACATGTGCAAACACATACATGTCAACACAGGCACATCAAACTGCCGTCACCCCTGAAATCACTTAGCGGTTGTGCTCAGAGCCCATGAGTAAGCTAAAACACAGAACTTGAAATGCATCGTTCCCTGTAATCAGTGCTGGAAATACGCAGATGAGCCAGGGGAAGTTTCCTCCTGTATTCTGCTACTATCATGCTGGGTTGCATGTGGGAACATATTGTGCTTCCCATGAGCTGTCAGTCCAGCTCCTTTCACCTGTACTGGGTTTAGACATAAACATTTTATAACAAATATTTCTTTCCGTATGCTCCACCTCCACTCTCCTCAGTATGTGTCCTTAACTTCCGTTAATGCTCACAGGATGCTTCCAGGGGAGGGCACAGTCCTTCAGAAGATTCTGTCACTATGAGAATGAACCACTTCTGTGCTACTTGTCACTTATTCTGTCTTCTAAAATGGAAGGATGAAACAGGTACCAGGAACCAGTGCACCAACATCATTTGTCTGCAAACTCCTCATCAGCTCTCATTTGCTGATTTGCATTCAATGCACAAACTTGGAATCATTTTAAGTGGGGAAAAAAGGAAAAAACACACATACAACAAACATCAATACATATTTAATGAGGTTTGATAGCTCTAAATTTACCCAGATCGATCTCAGCAGAGAAAGGCTGACTGTTCAAAGTTACAGTAACTTGAGTGAGATCGCACGAGGATGCACAAATACTGTTTCTGTGGACTAGGAAAGGCTTGGGCCTCAGAGTGCTCCCAGCTCTGCTGTGAACTTCTGGAACTGTGAACAAAAGCAAAGAGTTCAAGTTTAAAACAATGGAAGGTTTTTCTTCTGTGGAACCATGATTAAGCTTAAAAGGCCTCATGAGTCTTTCTGCCAGCCTCAGTCCACTTGTCAATCTGACTCTGAGTCCCCAGTTTCGGAAAGGATACTTGCATAAGCATACGGGGAACTTTGAAAAGTCAGTAGTTATTTAGAAGCATATAAAAACCAAGACAAAACCAAAAGAAAGCTAAAGGAAGGAGTCAATGACACTTTTTTTCTTTTCTTTTAGTCATTTTTATGGGCTCAAATAAATCTCTAGCTTCTGCTGATGGTCTTCTAGAGTCGAATATTAAAGTCTCATTTTTTACAGGCTTAGAAATAGAGGCACAGAACAGCAGAAGTGAAGTGACTAGTCCAGTGCCTCATCATGAGTCAGAACATTAATGAATGTCTGAAATATTAACATCAGTCCCCTTCATCAACCACGGGGCATCACTGCCCACTGATAAAACCAGGCAGGGGAAATAGCCTTTTTCCTCTTGATATTCTCTACTTCTCATAACCCCACAAAATCCTTGTCTACATTGTTTTCTCTCTAAAACAGGCCAGGGCTAGGATTACCTTACATACAACTGAGTACATCATTAGATCATTGATTTGCCTGAAATTATTAAATTAAGCAATGCTACAATGCTGCAGCGAGAACCAGCAGTTTGGAAAGGGAAAAAGTGATCTGGGGAGTTGATGCAGCTACGGACTCAGGCAATGGGTCTACGCAGGGAGAGCAAGAGAAGAGCCACAGGCATTTTGGGGCATGAGTAGGGGCATGGGCACGCTCAGGGACAGGGGCCTCTTGCAGCAATGAGGCATCCCACAGGAACTGCCCAACAAGCTCTTTTTGCAAAAGCATTCAATTTGGCATTGCAGGCGCTTCTTCCTAAGGATCCCCCTTTCCATGGTGAAAATAAGGGTAGAAGTGAACCCGTGCACATGAGGGAGAGGGGTGGAAAATGCACAACCGGCTCATGTTCCTCTCACTTCTGTATGCATCATGTTATTAACTTTAATGACGTGACCTTGTCTTTTGTGAGAGAAAGGAGAGCAGAATCAGGCCATTAGAGAGCAGAACAGATAAAGCAACCCCTCCTATTTAATGGCAGCAATGAGTCAGCTTCATTATGGGGACAAAAGCACCTTATTTCAGGAAATTGAGAGTTCTAAGAGCTGGATATTTACATTTACTCTTTTGTATCCTCCTTCAGGGACTGGTGCTAAAATGAGAGACTTCTCTGAGAAGTATCAAAGAAGATGAGATACCTCCAGGATAGACATTGGTACCTCTAAAAATTATTACAAAAAGGTGACAAGCTGAACATCAGCTTTCCTTGGTAGCTCAGTACTGATCCTTCCCGCAGGCATTGACAAACGCATGTGCAGCCCTGCAGGACCAAGCTGTCTCCGAGGCTCTAGCTGGTAGAAAGACACTTTTCCACTTGCCGTGGGACAAAACCTTCAGCTTTTTCAGCAACAGTGACAACTTCTGCAATTAGTTCCGTGTTTTCTGAGACACAAGTCTGCAGCACATATAAAATGGAAACAATAGGGCCCTCCCAAAATAGACTGGATTTCATAACAAACTAAATACTGAGCTATTGTCAAAGAGTGCTATTGTATAGGGCCATGGCAGAACATTTGGCTCCAATACTCAGTAGCGAGGGCCATGCCTACTGCATTATAAAAAATGCTACGGCATCAGTTTTCACTTTGTGATGGTGTTTACTCGGCAGATAATAGCAGATAATTCCTCCAGCCATTCTGACAGCTTCAGCTGACTAACACATCCAAGTTCAGGTTTTGATACTAATGAAGAGAGAATTTTTTTCCTGTTTGTTTTTATGTGTCAAATCTCTGTTAGCAATTTTAGGGGAAAAAGAAGCCATATGTAAGATCATGGGCTGAGGGGCATCTTTAATATTGATGAACTTTAAAAAAATGGAAAAGAAGTTGGCTTTTAAAAATTAAATAAAGAAGATAAAGTATTCTTTTCTGGTTTTGGCAGGGGATCCTCTATTAATAGCTTCATTTCAGCTTCTACAACTTATATTAGCATTCTTGAGATCGAGTGGTCATAAGCCAAATAGTCAGCAGCTCCTTTCTAGACAACGTATCTGCTTTGAATTCAGCCTGGCAGTAAGTATTTTAAAGGTGCACTTGGAGGAAGTGCATCACTTTTAAGGGAGGCCTGCTGAAATGAGATGAGCTCTGAGGATAAAGTGTTGCTGAATGTGATTATACACAAAACCGATGGCTTCCACTGGCAGAAGACAGAAGCCTGGAACTGCATCCAAAGCCGGTCGAAGTCCATCAAAAGACTCACTGACCACTGATTTTAGTGACTTTGGGATTAACCCCTACGTTTGCAAATTACCAGCAGCAAAAGGACATAATTTCCCCCCCCCAATAATCCTAAACCTTGCTTGCAAAAATTTAACAAAACAAAAAAAAGTCTCCAAGACCTTTTTGTTTCTGGATCATCGCAGCCCATAGTCCACAAAGTGGATTATTCTGTTGCTGATCTTGTTTGTGCAGCTACATTCTGGAAGTGAAATAGTTACCAAACTATTTAAACTATTGTGTGTGGGGAGGATCAAACCAGCATTTTTGTTCATCAATTCAGATTAAAAATTTAATTTCATGGTACAATGAATCCATACAGAGTTATATCTATTAAGGTCACCTATTTCTTGTACTTCAGCTTACTTTAGGTATTGATGACTGCAAAACTCTTTAGAAGATAAGAATCACAGCTTCAGACTTCTCAGCTCTCACAGTTTTAATATTAGACACAATTTTCCTGACTCTCAAATACCTTGGACTTCACGTTTGCGAGTGAGGGGGAAAAAATGAAACTCACTCACTCTCTTTCTCAGTTGCTGCCTGGAATTTTTAAATAACAGAGATCTGGCTTTAATTGAGGCTTTCATTGTTTGAAAAGGAGCTACAAGTATTTCTAAACTAAAATATTTGCATAGTTTCTTGGTCACTCTGCTAAATCCTGAGAGGTGCTGGACTCTCACTGAACTGTCCCTTCTAGAGAACACAATCACTATCCTGTTGCTGTAATGGAAAAGATTTGAAGAAAGGTCTTCTGAATACATATTTAACATCTAAATATTTTCCTTGCTGTCTTTGGGCCAAGTCCTTATTCGATTGTTACTCAAACAAAACTCCCATTCATGTCAAAGCAAGCCAGCCTTTCATTAGCTCAGGAATTTAGCAAATTTGTGGTTAGTGCATCCAGAAATTGGTAGCATTTAATTGATCAAATAAAATAATTTTTAAAAGGGATTTTTGCCACTGAAACAAAGATGTGTGGCCATTTGGAAACACTTCAGAATAAACTCACTGGTTTAGCCAATTTTTTTTTTTTTTTTTTTTTTTTTTTTTTTTTAAATCTCTGGCTCTTGAGTGCTTATTCCTGGGTACTGTCAAACACATTGCCTGGGAGGAACGGTGTTGTCCCAGTGATCTGTGCCTCGGGAGGTGATTTTTGGTGTAGCTGTCCCAGACTCACAGAGGGCCTTAAAGAACAGGTCCTTGTGATGTCCCAACAGTGGAATGGAATCAAGCACAGGACAGTGTGTTTTTGAAGGCAGATATCACTATCATCTTTGCTCTGCACCATAAAGAGTACAAAGTATCCTGCATCACCTGCCTGCGAATTTGTCTGTAACTCCTGATTTCATTTGGATTTAGTTTTGGGTATCCCAGAATAAGAGCTCAGCCTGCTCAGCCACAATTTGTTCAACAAATCAATGCTGTCTTATTCTCCTCCTTGTTATCCTCTAGGTGTGAACAAATACTTGGTTCAATTATTCTTTCCAATAATTTTCCATGGGCTGGCACTGAAATAACTAGTCTGTGATTCTCCACTTCCCGGACTTGACACCTCCCCTTCGCAACTTTTTTTGGAGCTAAGCGTCACGCGTGTCCTTTCATAGTTGTTTCTCCCGTCATCCTCCACATACTCTCAGAGATAGCTGTTAACAGTACAGAGATTGCACCAAGCAGTCTGTAACTCATAGAGGATGAAGTTCATCAGGCCAATTGCATTTCAGATGCCTAACTTTCCAACACCATCCAAAAAAACAAAAAGAGGCACTACGCTCAGATTTTTCACCATCACGCAATACCATCGCTCTTCCTTCACTGCACAGGAGACCAACTTTTCCCTTGTCTTTCTCTTGTTTCTAATGAGTTTACAATCAAATGTTGAGTTGTGTTTAACTGCAAACAGTTCCTTGAAATTAAGGAGAACTAAAAGGATTACATGACTAGACAGTCAGCGGTACCTTAGTTGCTTAGCAGCAACTGGAGCAGAGAAAGCAAGCAATGGACAGGACAGGACTAGTCCAGCCAGGGTTACCTTCAGTTACCAGGGTCTGAAACACTGAAACTTTTATCTACGGGGCAGTCAGCATCTTGTAACTGAGTTTGTCGGGTATCTGCAGTGGAAACAGAAAGTGAGAATAACCTAATCCACAGCCCACTTTGAATAATGATCCGAGTTTGCAAATTGGCGGTAACAACTAATATCATGGAAAAAAAGCTCACTTTGTTTTAGCCTGTTATTTGAGAAATAAATAAATAAATACATAAACACTTGACTATCTAGAAAATGTTTAACTTCTACTGCAAGGCAAACAAAAGGTAGCGTTTTACGTGGACTTAGATGAAATTTAAAACATACCCTCTTTTCGAAATGCTGTGCTGGAATCGTATGTGTGTATGTATTCATGTACACATGTGTCTTGTACTGTTTAGTTATGGCAGGAGAGAAAATATGAAGCAGACCTCAGCAAGGTTTTGGAGCTGCTGGACCTGCATTTTCTCTTGTAAATCAGAAATGACTCCACTGAAATTATGTTCTCAGGCCCAGCAGCGTTAATCTCCATCTCTAATTGCTGTCATTCCACCCGTCTGTGATTCCGTGCTCCAAAGCAGGGTAAATCTTTGACTCTGCGTACCTACGCACTCCCCTCCCTGTGCATATGCCAGGGACCCGTCCTGTGACCAGATATACCAGCAAACTTGATTCTGCAGTTGATTCAGTGCAGAAACATACGCTCGTCTCATATCTAATCTGTGACAGCATATGTGTCTTTTATCCACTGGCCTCGGGAACTGGAGTGTGTTTGTGCCATGCGCAGCACTATTAGGTATTTTGTCCAAGAATGTCTCTGAAAGAGCTCTCTTGTCTACAAATTGGGGAGATATTTTCACTGCTGAACTGGAGCAATCTCCATACTCCTCTTCCTGACCAAAGGGGAATCTACAAAGATAGCATTTGCAAGCAGCTGGAATGACTCATGGCAAGGGGATGGAGCCATGTTGTCTCGGCATGGGCAGCTATTAATGGTCCTCCCCTGTAGTTGGCCCTGGATTCAGTAACACGATTATCCACGCTACTATATATCAAGTTCATCATGTGAATGGGTAACCCAAAGATGAGTTCATGCAGGGATGCCAAAGGGAATAAACAAAGTCCCCAAAAGGTGGAAACTGCCTGGGGTTTGCAACAAAGATGAATTCATCTGCCTGGGGGGGAAATGTTAATTTTCTTTTTAATTGTACTGCAGCCAGGTAAACTGAGAAGGACAACAACCAACAATGTGTTCAGGAAGGACATTAGACACAAGCGGGATGGCTTTTTTTTTCCAAGGAAGGTTGGAAAAAGGAAAGTGTGGGACCGATTCCCAGGGGAACATCCTCCTCATTCCTCAAGAGCAGGATTGGGAAGAGCCAGGAGAGCTGGCGGTGCCTTCATCTCCCTGCCATCTCTCTGCGTAGGACTGGCACCGGCTGCCCAAAGGAAACACGGTGCTTTGTGGTCTGTCAAGCGTTAATAGGTAGTGGCAGTGGGAGGAGAAAACAGGACAGACTGGAATTTAATATTCTCTGGTGGTTTCAAGCTGCTGGAAAAGTCTTATAGGGTGGATCAGGTAATAGAAAAGAAAACGTGGAACTAGGTCTGGTGTGTGCTGGACCTGGCTTGACCCTCTGTAGCCTAAACCCCAACTATCTCCAGAAAAGGTGAGGAATTAAAAATTGCTTTGATTGCCTTCTCAGATGGGGCAAGCACGGCCGGGGCTTGAGCTTCCTTGGCTCCTTCCCACCAGTGCTGCAAAGGAGCAACAGCGTACGGATGTGAAATAAGCAGTTCAGCAGATCTCTTCTACCTGTGACGAATCACTTCCTTTAGATCATTTTTGTTTTCCTTTTCTGGATCAGTACCAACTCTTTGGTGTCAAACTGTCCAGGAATGGATAGTGAATTTTTCTTTTAGCTGTTCAGTCATTTAGAATTCTTTAACCCTAGTCTGGAAAATGGCATGGATTAAGAAAGCCTTGCTCAGTTGAAATTAATAACCTACATACTCTGCTTTATTATGTGAAAGGAGCTCATCGTAACCTGAACATTCTCTTAGCTGGCTGTTACACAAGCAGTTCGGTTCATTTTTTATATATATATAATTCCTGAGACTCAGCTGTTTTCAAACAATGAAAATAGTCGCAGAATGTACACTACATATTCATTTTGGGTGCCTTAAGGACTATATTTTGACTTCATTTATAGTTAAATGGCAGTAGGTGCTAAATTCAAATTGTTTATTTAATTAGCTGCCATATTTATCATATTAATAATTAGCGAGCCATACCTGCTCTGCTTAAATTCAGATTATTGCTCTGGAAGAGGGGAAAAAGTAATAATGGTCATGGGCTAATGTTCAAAGGAAGGTGTCAAGGCAAATCCTCTCTTTCAGGCAGCCAGGCTATTCTTTAGACACGAGCTTTGGCTCGTAGCAGAAGTACAGGTATTGCAGATTTACAAACCAGGGCTTGGGACGTTCCTGTTCAGAGCACTGATGTAAAGCCAAGTTTTGTGGCTGTTCTTTCCCTGCTGGGTCAGTCAAGGTGGAGCTCCACAGGCACACCCCTTCAGAGGAGGGAGGGACACAGGACTCTCAGGAGACAGGTCTGACCTTATTGTTGCTGCAGATTCCCCATGCAACATTAGCATTAGAGCTCCACTTTTCAGTTTTCCTACCTCTAAAATGGGTCAGGGGGAGCAGAGGATACTCCCCATCTCCCAAATCATGTCCTTTCACTACAGCCATCCCTCACCCCCTCACTCATGAAACTTTTCTGTGCCAATATTTCCCACCATCCGGTGGATGTTGCAGGATAAAATGTAGTAATGCAAGACACTGGCAATCAAAGACAGCAGAGAGCTCTGGAAACTTGCTTTGCAATTTGATCTGAGCACTGTTTGCTGGAAGGACAGAGCAGTGCCCCTAAGATTTAAGGGGTACCTTGAAGAGTAAGAACCAATAAGTTTACTGCTGTCCGTCCCAATGTTATTAAACATAGGGGCTGCATAACGTGACCAGCAATGACTAAGACAGAAGCTAGGTTTTGCAGAGAAATAAGTCAGCCTGTACTGTGCCTTTGCATTGCTCTCAGCCCAATCTGTCTAGGACTAGGACGGATTTACAGCAGGGATTAATTTAGGTCCCATCTCACAAAGTTCTCACTCCCCAAAGCTGCTTTGTTTTCCTTTGAGTTTTGAGCTCATAAGCTGTTCTCCCCTGGTGTTTGGAATACAGGTGGGAAGAGCCAGTGGAGCTAAGAGAAACTATAGATTTAACCTGGATCTAATCGCAGCAATTTGACATCTTGTCTTAGTAATAAATCTCTGCTGTATTATCTCCTGAAGTCAGAGAAAAAACGGGAGAAAGAAATTGTAGCAGAAGAGAAATGAAACAAAGCAGGACCAGCCTCCCTTTCCTCAGCGTTCTCGCACGTGGACATCACCCTAGCCAGCTGAGATTGTAAAATGTATGTATATCTACCTACAGCCTTCTGTCATCACACAATGAAGGAAAAGACGGTAGCAAACGGCAATTCATCCCACTGCTCTTAAGCACCCTATTAGGACAGGATGAATCATCCTCTGGAAGTGCTCATGTGTGTCCTCTGAGCAGACCGTTCACCACTGAATAGGTGGTTAACTGAGAATAGGTCCAGAGCTATTAGCTAGACGGACCTCCCTGAGATTTATCCCACTCTGCCTGACACTATCAGATTGTCCACTGGCACCAATGCCTGAAGCTTCACCCTCTTCAGGTAGACTATGCAGCTTTACATCTGCTAAATGTTTAGCGGATATTTAGTTACATAGAAAGAAAGAAGTGAGCAGGCATCAATCTTCATGAAAAAGGTGGCAGGAGGTGACATCTGCCCTCCTACTGCAGGAGGCTGTGACGGTATGTCTGACTGCAGGGAAAGAGACAAAAAGATGAATATTTCAACCCTCGCTACCCTGGAAAAATGACACTGCAGGGAAAGGAAGGTTAAGATACACTCAAATGGCAATTCAATATGGGAAGCCATACACAGTGCTATAGCAATAGCAAAAGGAATAAAACCAATTAACTGTGGCTGGCTAGCAAACTCCCAAACAAACCCAGTCAGTCTTCATAAGAATTAGCCAAATTCTGCAGACTGCAATATGGTTCCAGCCTGAAGTGATCATCTAGACATGACCTGTCCCATCTATTGAGATGCAATTACTAAGCACACAGGAATTCATACGAAGCAATGGCCACGTTTCATTATGGCACAGGATGGGTTAAGCAGGAGCGCTGGACAATGACCACGGAAATACCAAGTATGTGGTTGTTTTGTCACGAACTGTCCAGGCCTGAAGCAAAACATCTTAAGATGCCAGTCAAAGGAGAGCTGATTTTTTTTTTAGTGCTCAAGTGGGTAGTGAATGCCTGCAACCTGCTTGAAAAACATCGCTGCGGAGGGCAGCTGATTAGGGAGCGGACGTCACAGCCTCGGGGCATAATTAACACAGACCCTTCCACCTGCTCTCCTGAGCCTACAGTAGGGAAAATTAGTAAACCAGTACCTGAGCATCACAAGGTGCAGGCTGGCTTAGAAGCCAAAACAGGATCAAACGGGATAACTGAGGATCTGGCCTCAGTTGCTCTGCAGGCTGAGAAAAAAGGGCCAGATTCAAACCAGAGATGGCATTCCTAGGCATAAACTAGGACATAAAGAGGTTCTGCTTTAATATATGCTATTCCAGAGGCTAGAGACCTCCTCCAACCAGCAGGAGATCCGGGTTCAGTCCTGTCCTTCGCATCAGTGTTTCCCAAGAAATGTTTCGTGTGATTTCAAAGAGAGAACTGGTGTAGAGGGTCCTGAAATCTGGACGAGAACGGAAGGGCACGGGCTAGCTTGGGTCCAGGTACATATATAGTCCTGTTTTTCCCCTTCCTTCATGCAGGAACTGGGAAGACATTTGCATTTCTTGCTACTGCTTGAGCAGGCCAGGACATGGACATCTGACCTTGCACGGCTCTTACAAAGGAGCTGCGCACAGAACATCTGAAGGACTAACTCATAAAGCAAACTGGAGCAATCAATACGGGGAAATGATGAAGACCTGAGCGAGGCAAATGGTGTTGACAGGACGAGGAGGGAGGGATTATTTCTTAGATGATAAAAAGAAATGCTAATGCCAGAATCCAAGGCAGCTTCCAGTAGCAGAAGCGGCACAGAGACAACCAGTATCATGGCAAACAAGCCATGAATGAATCAGCATCCTCTATCGAACCTTGTTCTCAGGTTTTATACCCTGAGAGGTATTTGAGGCAAACAGTCTGCAGGGTTTTTAGTTCAACAAACTTTGCTGTGACTAAAAATCATCCTTGTGACTCTCTACCCTCGTGAGGAATGACAAGAGGAATATACCCTTCTTTGCTGAACGAGGTTCAGTTTCTCTTAGACAACAAAATATCAAAGGTCAGAATTTTTATTAGCCTACTCTCCACCTGCCTTAAAGTGGCTAATGAAAGATCCCTAGAGCTTCATCTTGACCTTGGCTTGTCCTGCATATTCTTTAATTGTAGGTAATTATTTTCTACCCTTTGGGTTACAATGAATCTTGTGAAGGAAACCACTAAGAAAGGAGAGCACTGATTTCTAGCTTCATTAATGAAGATAACCAAACTGATTTGTAATAACATGGAACTTCCTTCTACATGTTATTCAGATTTTATTCTTCAATTATTTCCCTCTGTTGCTGTTAGGCATGTAAATTTGAACTAGTACATTTATCTAAGTCCTGTGATAAATTCTGGTGTCTTGACTTCGGTACGGTGATACGATCTCCTTGCAGCTAAGTAATCTGTACCGTTTTGAAGCAGAGGTAATAATAAGAAATATTAGATATTTGGCCGTGAATTTTTTAGAAGAAAACCAGTAATTTCTCTTCATTTCAAATCTTCAGTCCTGTAGTTCAGAGAACAGAACAAAACACCGCTTTTAAAAATCTCTCCCATTTTCCCTTCTTATCGCTTGTGGATACTATTTCACCAGTGGGAAAAGGGAGAATGACTCACAATACTCTATTTGCAATTTTTAACAAGCTTCCTCTTGAAATATCCATTTTAATATCTTTTTTCATAATTTTTTTAAAAGGAAAATAGTAAAAAACTGAGCAGAGAGAAGATGTTTGAAATGATTTTTTGAAAGAAAACAATGCTAGTATTTTCCCCTGAACCTTGTCGCTTCTGTCCCGCAGACAGCCAGGCAGGAAATGCATTTTGTCTGCAGTATATGAAAAATTGTAAAGACTATATGCATTTTTAAAATAACAAATAACAAGTCTGTGGGTTTCTTTGGGCAGGGAGGGAATAGGAGAAAGGATACAACTTTCTTTGAAGGTTAGAAAACACATATCTAGTCCTCAAGTTCTGCTTGTGTATTACCTTTCTGTGCATCCATCTGTTATGTATACTGGATTATCCTGACCTTTTCGGCATTCTGTATGCTGATTATCTAGCAGCTTCATTCCTCCGATGATTACAGCCTCCTCAACTTGTGGGAAAGGGCTGGGATAGCCAGTCAGTCAAACTGCAGAATAATGAAAAGGTCAGACCAGTATAGCAAACAACCGTATTTCAGAGGCTACATCAGGCATTAAATTTTGGTACCTCATTTTCATAAGAGAGACTGTAATGAGGTCAGAAATCAGCACAGTGGTTGCCAGACTGAAGGAAGGACTGGTGTAGGAAACCAAAAATCCGAGACATGCTACAGTCCTGAAGTCTTTCGGAGTTTTGATCACAAGGGCAGAGAATCTAGTTCGTACCCCTGGTTTGTGCTGAAGATGTGATTCCTATGTACTAAGATGAGAGGCAAACCTGAACAAATTCTACTAGGTGTGTTAGAAAGTAGAAATTTTCCTCTGTCAGGAAAAGGAAGAAAAATGGAAATAAGAAAACATGCCCCCCATGCCCCTCTGCAAGCTGCGTTAACGATAGTGCGATACGGCCATTCACTTTAATTATGAGCTGTAGTATGGGATCTGCAGGACCCTACACCAGGCACAACAAGGAAGCAGTATCACAAAACAGTTTATAACTGAAATATGCACAACTTCCAAGGCATACCAGGAAATATATACTAACGTGCCCACTGGTAACCAGCCATTCACCGTTCAGCACCTTTAAGTCTGATGCATCACCTACGTCTTCTGGCTGAAAAGCTTCGTAGAGGAACCTGACAAAAGCAAGTCCTTGGGCTGAAAAACACTGGTATCATTTGAACACGTGTCTATGATGTAGCTAAATTCCACATTACGTCCCCGCCTTTCTCATCCTCTGTGCCTCATTACAGCCGACGTGTCCCCCACCATGGCTCCCTCTTCTCCATCCTCTCGCCCTTCGTTTGCAAAGCATCACCCTTCTGTGTCCTGTTTCCCTTCTCCTTATCTATCTAGCAATGGCATAGGCAGAGCTGGAAACCATCCCGTTTGTTGTTTCCTCCCTTCAGCACTTCTGTCCCAGAGCAGAAGTGCTGTACATGTCTGAGGGAACACTCATGATCTGCTTCAGTGCAAATTCAGCCAGGATGGCAGAAAAACAGCTCTTTAAAAAAATGACCAGCCATTGGGAGGTAATAAACAGCTTGGGAAGCTGGCGTGTTAAATACGAAACCTGGCTCCACAACCGCACATTCATCTGCAGACATCACATCCTCAGAGAAGGAACTATGACTTCGTGCACTACAAGGGCTCTGAAATTGCTTTAATCCTAGATGCTGATCCTAAACATCATGTAATAACACACACTAACAGAATGCACTGGGCCTTTCCCATGTCAAAGAAAAATAAATTAAAAGAAAAGAAAGAGAAGTGAAAAGTATAAAGGGGATTTCATGGGATTTGAGTGCCAAACTCCAACAGGCTCTTCTGAAAATCCCAGCTTAAAGCAATAGACTTGTATGCTTGCATATCTTTCTCCCAATGTCGGTAATAATGACTGCTGAATTAGTTAAAAATCTCACGTATTGCTCCAGGTTTTGTTTGTTCATTTATTTTCTGCATTTTATGCTCAAAAAGTTAATAAAGAGAAAATTCCCCTGCAAAAGAAAGGAGAAGAGGAAAGACAAAATCAGAAAGAAAAGACTGAATTTTCATCCCATTTAAATCCACAGCTGATAATTGAAGAGGAAAGCTGTTTTAAATGAAGGATCTATTTGAAAGATTTTGTTTCCGTGTTCCCAATTACGGGCTGTATATTCCAGAAACAGGTTCAAGTGCAGGGCTCTGGCAAAGTCCATGCTTAAAATTCAGCACAGACTTAAAGTCCATTGACTCCAATGCATCTTTTCTATTTGCTAAAATTTAAGTCTGAGCCATGCTCAGCAGAGTTGAAATTAAGTGTGTCACTAAGCATCTGCTTAAGTGCTTTGCCTGGTCAGTGTATTTATTGCTTAACCCAGCACAGGAGAAGGCTGGGGGAAGACAGTAAACGTGCTGAGAGACCGGAATTTTCCCCACAAAAAGTTCCAGAGACCTCCTTAAATTTTGAAGCCAAATTATCACTAGGTCCATCCAAGAAAGGACTATGAGCTGTACTCTGAATTTCAACTGAATGAGACATCCAGGAACTGAAAACTCCCCCCTTTGTCTGGAGAACCTGATTCATCATGAGGTGTCCATCTCACCCTTTACCCATCATTGCAGCATCTGGGCTGTTGGCACATTTATTTTTCACTTCTGGATTGCAAGCAGAATGAAAACAAAATGTGCCATAAAACCACACAAGAGGCTTTGAGTTTGGTATGTCAGGCTTTGATGCAAAGGATGAGTTTGCAGAAAACCAGCAAGGAATTTCCCTGTGGGATTTTTTAGTCCACTTTGAAAGACTCAAGACCTCGGGAGGAAGTACATAGTCCAGCAGTTAAACCACAAAACTGGCCATCATCTCGGCCCTGACCTTGCCCTTCCTGAATTACTCTGTGACCTTGAGCAAATCACCTCCAGTCAGGCCTTTTGAGATCGGGGGCCTCCATTTGGCCCCCAAATCCCTATTAACTGAGGAGCTGACTCTCAAAGTGCCAGCACAGCATCGGCAATGTCCAGGCGGACTGTGAGAGTGCTACCAGCAATCATTTACATGAGGCTTTCGAGGGAGATGCAGGCCCTTCGTACTGTGCAATACCGTGAACACTCAAAAATGCAGACAGTGGTCCGAATAATATAAAAACCGAGTGTGTTATTAGTGCTGTCAATTTAGCCAAGAATGTTATGGCATGTGTGTCACTAAGAGAGACAGAAGCTATTATTGAAATGAGATTAGAATCGTTTTGAAACATCAACAGTGGCATTATGGTTGGTAACATTTCCATCTAAAATAGATGACATTGATGCTATACAATCAACAATGCCACTGGGAATAAGATATAGAACAGAAGACTAGATTGTTTTACTCGATATTGATTTTCCCTTAGTAGTTTTTGATTAACTGTCAAATCAATTAGCTTTCCCCACCCAAACATCATATCACATTGCTATATTTTTGGTGTCCCCCTCACAAACTCTGTTCAATAGCAAACAAACAACAGAAGCCTGGACTCAAGTGCTCAAAAGTGCTACGAAATAGAGGTTTTACAGACAGAGATAAGTCCCCACAGATAGCCTGCTTCTCCTCATAATGCTGGAGTCCAGCCACGTTTTTATTGAATCAGGTTCTGAAGCTGTCTAAGGCACTAAGAGATCTGATTATAGCCTTGCCATAATGTTCTTTTAAAATAAAATGCGTGGCATTTTCACGGTGACATATTTCGGCTCAGAAGAGACAGTGTGTCTAGAAGTTTTCGACCGGCTTGGCCTTCCCATATTGCAAAGGGAACACCTCTATCTATCTGTCCATCCTTCCATCCGTCCGTCCATCCATCATAATTTCACAGTCCCTATACAGCCAAGCACCTTGCTAGTTTTGTTATCTTTATCCCACAACAACCCTACAGAAGCTGTAGGAAAATGCTATTATTAGACGGGGCATTAAGGGCAATCAATGAGAGACCAGGGAAATTGCCCAAAGCCATAGGCAGCCCCAAACCTGCCTCGTTTACTGTGGGCTTCCCAATTACAAGGCCCTCCCTTTTTCTAGCCACTCCAGTCCAGGTGAAGGGACACATGCAGCATGGAAAAGAGGGTTTCAATCTGCAAAAGAGAAGTTGAGAACTCATTCAGCTCTCCTAATTGCTTTGCACCTATGTAGTAGTGACTGGTAGTACAGAACCAGAAAGCTCAGATCCGGTCCGAGTCTAGATCTGAACCTTTCAGAAGTTCAGAAACTTGCTGGACCTTGTCTTTTGTTGCACTCTTTATTCATTTACCGCCATCTCTCTTCTACACCTTCTCTTTGTTTTTCTAATTCAAAGTGTGTTCATTGTAGGCATTAAAAATCTCCCGGGGATGCTGTACTATCTACTATATCCACCAGGACTGATAAATTGGACAATATATATTACTATTTGCATTGCACCAATGCTTATAGGGCCCAGCTGGGACCAGGCGCCTTTTATGTTACTTTGTACAGACACGCAACAGAAGTCAGCTCCAGCTGTGAAGTTCTGGCAGTCTGAACGGGGACGGCAAGGCAAGGCAGGGAAAACTCAAAGTAACACAGCAGGTGAGTGTCTGGGACAGATCCTGGGTGTCTCGGTTCCCAGTCCTGTGCCCTATCCTTTCAACCCCGCTCTTTCTCGAGAGGCCATCGTGACGGATGCCTCGGGACACCACACAGTAAATAAACACCTCTAATAAAGACTTCCACTGTTCCACTAAAAACAAGATCAGCCGAACAACTTCACAGGCCTTCATTTCCCTCCTGCCCACTCCCAGCACTTCCCAGTCCCCTAATGAGGGAAAAGGATCTTTATCTAAGTCAAAGCTGCCCCAGCGTTAGGTGTAGGGAGCCACAGTGAAACCAGCTGCTGCTACCACGCCGGCAGCCAAGACTCTCATTTGTTTTGGCTAGCGCTGAAGAATCAGCTTAGGCATCTTTGAGAACAAAATGGTGCATGGAACCAGTCCAAGCTGCAAAAGATAAGAAGCAATAAGAGTCGCAACAGATTATTTGTCTGGTAAAACAGAAGGAGAATTCTATCGAAAAAACGAGAGGATCCTGGTCCAGTCCTGCGAACATAAGTTCTGTTTGTGTAGCGCCAGATGATAGCCTCTCGGGCTGCACAACAGGTGCTAAGCTGCAGCTATTTCTGGCGAATAACAAATTGCTGCTGCCGAAAAGGAATGACAGAGGAAAGTGATTTCTGCACAACTGTTGTAAAGAGGAAGGCTCTCCAGCAACATAGCAACGCTCACAGCCGTCGCGGGAAAGTCGGAGGGGAGGGATGTAAGTATTCGGCTAGAATAAACAGAAGTAACAACAACTTAGAATGACCAGTTTGCTCTCCTGTGATGCTGGAAGGGGATATTTAGTTGAAGATTAGCCACAGCCTTCCCTAACTGATTTTCAGTAAGGCAACTAACCTCTCTGAAACCGGACCGAGGATAAATCTTACCACCTCCTCAGGCATTTCAGATATATTGGGCCTGTTTTCTCCATGTCCTTTACATAGAAGGGGAGGAGAGAGGGGCGTATAAGTGAGAAGGTGTGTACCCAAAAGGGATCTAACCAAACAGCTCCAAAAGAAAAGGAAAAAAAAAAAAAGGGGAATGCAGTAACCAAATAGAAGCTTAATAAGCGATGAGTAAGGACTGGCATAAATTCTAGGATTAGGTTCTCACCTGATGTACCCCAGTCTTGCTGAAATAGCCCTAGAGCACCTAAAGTAATTTTTATTGCACGAGGGTCTATCACCCTTCCTTAGTCGAAAGTAAACCTAACAGTAGTTAAAAGTACTGGTTTCCTCTTTAAGAAAATCGTTTAAAAAAATTGAGATTTAACATCACTTCAATTACAAGTCAGACAATAATCTTCTGAAGTTCCCTTTCAGATCTATGTTCATTCAAACCCAACCCTGAACCAGGAAATGAAACCCGGAGAGGAGGTTCTGAACGTGCACCGAACAACAGCCACCTTTAGCCTAAACAACTGAACTTTCACATATCTTGTGCTAAAAAAAAAGCAGCATACGATAGCAGTAGCTGAAGGGATGTCACAAGGAAACTCAGTGTGCACAGGCATGGTCCTCACCGCTGAAGGTTTCTGAAAGGAAAGTGGTACCAGGCACAGTACAAGTGAAGCCAGATCCAAACCTCTGCAATGAAATCACACCAACAACTGGACTCATTTCACCCCCAAATGGGGAGTACAGTAAACATTTAATTCCTGTGTGATTTCATATGTGTCTATTCCTGCATTGGTCCAGAGAAAGGGTTCGTGTGCCTGAAAATATGTTCTTTTTTATTTTGTTTTATTCTTCAGCTCCATGAGACAATGCAATAAAAAAGACTGCTCCTCCCTATGAACCTTGACTCCCTTAGTAGTGTACAGCATTTTTTAAAATTCAGGATGTTAAAGTCTTTATGATAAACACATCTTTGCAGCCAAAGGGATTTTTAATCTTACTTGATTTACAAGCATTTCATTGCATTTGAGTATAACGTATTTTAATAGCATGGTGGAAATTGCAGCAGGGGCTAATTAGAGCAACTAAGTTAGTTAGATTTCTGTGCATTTGGAAAGCAGGCTGCATCCTTTTTATAGGATAATCAAAATGGATCACCCTGACTTCCAGAGTTTCTCTGTAGATACCAGGAGTACTTCTGCATGTAGTCTAAATGGAGATAACTCTGTTGGAGTTAATGGGAAAAAGATGATTTATCCCTGTGAGTGTGCAGCCCATCCTTAGGGTTAGATCCTGCAAAGTGCTGGGCACCTTTGTAGTAGGAGGTCTGGGGAGCTCAAAACCTGGTAGGACAGAGCACTGAGGATAAAACCCTGTGCTTTCACTGCCATGTTATTAGCAGATGCTCAACTTGCCAGCAAGACCCACTGTTTGGGATTTTTAAGACTCACAGTCATGGTCTTAAACTAAATTACAAACCATTTGGCCTCAACCAGATTTGGCTTGCTTCAATACCATCAGGCTGGTTTGAATTTTTCTCAACTTGCAGTCATAGCCTACAACTAATCCGAAACACATTGCAAAGGTCAACAAACCTGTCCCTGGCTCTCCCTCTTGTCATTTCCCAAGGTAAGTTCTTTACTCTTAGACCTAGTCATCCTTGGTTCCTACTATAGTCAAAGGAGAGAAACAGCCATATTTATGGTACAACTCATCTGACCTATTTTGTACACGCACTTTAGGATAAGAGGAATCACATCCTACAAGTAGCATTTATTTCCTCTGTGGAGCACCGGTGAGTCTACACAATTAGCTCGGATGCAGACATGCCCAGTAGAGTTTACTAGTTCAAGTTCTGCCCTGGTCTCCAATACTGGTTTACCTCCGAGTGACAGAAGCCTCATCAACAGGGACCTCAGCTTTACGCTTTATCCCAGGCTCAGCTGGGAAACCACCACTCAGCAGCTCCGCACCACGCAAGAGTGCCTGGGTGTCGCGGCCGCAGGCTACAAGACGTGCCACATCTACTCACTCCTGCAAACATCGGCACAACGAGAACGGAGGAGCAGACACAGAGAAAACTAAATGTCAGTACACGCTGATTATAAGTCGCAACCAACACCATTCTCCATCAATGAGGGATGATGAATGTGTCATATCCAATGTTAGAAGGATACCTCAAGGTGGTTAGGTTGGCTGGGACTTTCATGTGTGTGCACTCCTGCTCAAGGGATTGACCAAACACTGTTCCTCCTGCCCTCTGCCACTGTCCACACGGTTGCACTGACCTTCCTGAGCCTCGGTGGACCCGATTCTATTCTCATTTGTATTAAACAAATTATCCGACTTCCAACAGTTACTCGGTTTAAGATGAAGGAGGAAAGGGAAAATTATACCTGCTTTCTGCAGAAGTGCTTTTCCAGGGGTTCCCTACCTTATGTAACTAGGAAATGTTCCACCTGGGCTAAAGCAAAAGCTGGGGAGCATCTTTGATCCCCTTTGAAATTTCCACAGAAGGCTTTCATTTCATTTTCTAGGCTTCTTTGCCTTTCTCATGTAATAATAGCTGATATCATTTAGTGCAAAGCACAACGGCCATTAAAAATGGTTATTAGTCTGGAACTGCTTTCTTAATAGGAAACACACATGCCACACTCTGGGAGTTTAATGTTTTTTAATAGACTTCAAGGTAAATGGCACTGTGACCCTTATTTTTAAGGAGGGAGGGAGAGAGAGGAATACGGTTTTGGGGCTGAGATTTTGCCCTTAGGCAGAGCCTTGGGCAAGAGGTGGAGCAGCTCCACCTCCCCTCCGCTCCTCCCCTCAGGAGGGACCCTACCTCTGAAACACTCCTCTGAGGATCTGCTCCTCTGCAGCGACTCGTTTCTGCTGGAGGGAAGAAAGATGCATTAGCACTTCAGCATCCTTCCTCCCCGTCATCCAGCTGGTGCAGAGGAGCGGAGCCATGGCTCAGCATACTGACAGCCTTCTCCTCCCTCTGCTCACCCTCTCCCTGCTTTCTCCTTCCCGCAGGCAGAACTAGGCCTTTGCAGAAGTGGGGTGCCCTTCAAGGTAACCCTGACAAACCTCAGATAGGCAAGCAATTTGCACGTTCTTGAACGGTGGCATTAAGACTGATCGCCGTCTTGCCTTAATGCTCTCTGTGACTGGCCAAATGCCCCTTCTAGAGCAAGAGATACTAAAAATTCCTGCCTTGGGGAAGAGTAAAATAGCATACACCAACCTTCAGCAGACTGAAATATTTCAGTGTGATGTGGGACTACACATCTAACATTTAGAAGTAACATGGGTATTTAAGATCTTTAAGAGTTTTCCTTATCTACCTTCCCTTCTCCTCCCACACCTGAACCGGCTGTTTAAAAACAGAACCTGGGACCCCTTAAAGGAAAATACTAACAGCACCATACCCACTGCAGAATAAGGACACAGGGGAGCTGGGGGCTACCTGACCTGATGGAGAGACTCTGAATCCACAGCAACTCCACTGTTTTCAGTTCTTTACCTTACCTAATAAAAGATATCCCCCTTCCTTGCAAGCCTATTTCACTAACAGGGTATTTTATTTGCACTGGCAGAGGATGTCTAATGCCTATCCGATGTTTGCATTGGGGTTTGTTGTTGTTTTTGCTCCTTTCATCACCTTATAAAGGCCACGTGATGATTGCTTGATGTTGAGACTTTTGACAGATGTAACATATGTGCAACAGTATTTATCATTTATTTAGCATGCTGGGTATAGCGGCTGGCAAGACGCTGCCGTGCCTGACTTAAAGGCTGCTGGCATTTCCATTAGATAAAATCCCATCATGCAGGGGGTTAAGAATTCAGGCATTTCAAATCGCATCAGGCTGAATCATGATTCAAATCAGAAAAGCCAGTTTTTGGTTCACTAAGGGCTGACAAAGTGGGGATAGGGGGAGGGTCAGGAGGAGCAGGAATTGATGGCAGGTCACGAATATGTTCCTCTTTTTGAACGGATGACCAGGCTAACACAGTATAGCTTATGTTTTTAAATAATTGAGGAAGAGGGAGTTTCTGCACAATTCAGATGTAGCTCTCAGATATACAGTATTTCACGGTGGGATTTTTCAAAGGCGCTCGTATCTTGGTCTGGCTGTCTTGCTGCTACAGAAAATTTCGGTGGAAGCAGACATAAGCCAGTAGTCATCCACTTTGAAAATCCCACTGCAAAGTGTCTGACAGTTGCATTTTAAGGACCACATGCCTGCCAGACACAGAAAGCCTCCTGCTACGTACTGAGGTCCTGCAGCTCTCAAGAACAGAGAAACGTCTGTGCTGACCTATGCTGACAGCAAGATGCAGCAAGACCGAAACAGCCAGAGCCCCAGGTCGAGCTCAGGAGCTCAGCATCCAAATCCTCTGTGCTGTCTCAGTGTCTGTCGGGTGTGACAAACAAATGTACGAACGCTTCAGATGTGTATGTGGTGCTGGGAAGGCTAGCTCAGTGCAAACAACCTTCCTTAAGCCATCCTTATAAGCAAGATATGGCTTATGGGTTTAGTGATCACTTCAATTTTCTCTTTTTTTTTTTTCCTGTTCTTTCTCAAGGAAAAAGAAAGAAAA
Source organism: Fregata magnificens (assembly GCA_013389945.1). Taxonomy (NCBI): domain Eukaryota; kingdom Metazoa; phylum Chordata; class Aves; order Suliformes; family Fregatidae; genus Fregata; species Fregata magnificens. Next base: position 184,998 of record WAAD01042746.1, read on the forward strand.
AAAAAAACCAACCCAACCAACCAAGGACTGCCAGTTCACCCTGAACCTGGCCTGCCTGAAGAGCAATAAGAAGAGTCCTTTAACTTCTGCCCAGTTGCAGCTCTCTCTGTTCTCATGGAGCAGCAACATACCACACATTTCATAATTAGGGCGAGAGTGAGAGATAAGGCCATCGGTCTGTGCACATGAAAGGAATGTGCTGGGTGTGGGGAGATGGTGCTGAAAGGCAGAAGAGTTTTATATGGGCTGGAAAAGGCTCAGGGAGAGCGGGGTTGTGGAAGGGGGAGCTGTGTGTGTCAGTGGGAGAGTGCACGCGTGTTAGGAAAACGTGCAGTTTCTCTCCAAGCCTTGCCTTACAAGGATTAAAAAGAGGCTGGTAAAAATACTTAAGCTCAGTTTCCTTCTCATTACGTATAAGCACACACATTTGTGAGGGACGTTTGGCATTCAGGTAAAAGGAACAAGTGCTTTGCAGCACTTCTCACCCCAAGAGGGACACAGCTGGGGAGCACCTCTGATGGTGGTTGTAACTGAGGTCCTGCAAACCCACCGGTTCAGGGAGAAGGGAAGGGGGTGTCTCTTCCTTGTGACCATTTTGCACAAGTCCACCTCAGGGTAATATTTACAAAGGCCCAGTCTGCATTTTGGAGGGCTTTTGTGTTTGTTTGTTTTGAATAGCCTTGGTTTTGGCATCAGAGTCTAGGAAACCACACATTTTTCCAGGCTTCCAAAGTGAAAAGAGACCTTAGCGCCGAGCACAAAAGCATGCTACTGTGGCAGAGGTAGTAGACATCGTTATTTGCTGAATAAAATCAGAGAAAAGTCAGGAAATATGAAATTGCAGCAAGATACAGAACGTGCAAATTCTGCTGTTTATTCTGGTCTCTGCTACCAACAAATTACGTGACCTTTGGTGAGTCACTTGATTTCTTTGTGCCGTTCTTGCTCCTCAGACCTTGGGTTTCTTTCCTCTGATTAAAACTCTGGGCTCTGAGCCGACAGCACTGGGCCTGCTGCACTTCTGAGCTTTCTGGGGACTTACAGCTGCTTCTGAAAACACCAGTAAATGCCCGTACTCGATATTTCACTTTCAGCCCATAACACTCACTGACCAAATAGGAGACTAAGATACATCAGAATACTGGAGCCTCTTATTAATCATGTTAAAATTCCTTGGTATTAGCAAATACGTATTAACTATCAGCCTAAAAACCTCCCCATGTGATTTTTTTGTCTAGTTCTTAATATTAAAATTCAGGTCTTATAGAAATGATATTTTATGTTGTGCTGCTTTGTGAGAAGGCTGGCCCAGAGTATCAGGTGCGGGAGTGGCGAGTAGCTCCTTTGTCTCGGATAAAAGAAACTATCCTGATTTACACCACTGCAGCATCCAAGTCTTTGTTCACAAGGGCCTCACACAGATTTCTGTCAGTGATAAACTGGTAAGAAATGTCCTAAAAGTAGTCTTCTGTTCTTTTATTTTTAATATATATTTAAATGCTGTGTTTCTACCTGACAGCCGTTCTTCTGGGTGTTTTCTCCTCTGGGCAATGCAATAGTGGAAGCAATACTTAAGCAGCAGGCTGACTACAAAGACGCTTGTACCAAAGCCTTGCATTTTACTAACAAAAGCAGCACATGAACCCCCCATATAAATGGTGTGGAGCATTTTCCTAAAATCAATCAGGCTCTGATTATTCAGTTTAAGCCCAATCTCATTGTCTACTTCTTCCTCCGGAGGCCGATTTCTGCCAGGTAGAAAATTAAGTTTCCTTTACTTTTCTTCCCTGCACAATTTTTCAGTGTTTCGGCACCGTTGTTCGGTGTGGGAAACCGACTTCCTGTCTCAATAAACAAGTGCACACAAGGCTTTTCTGGACACATAATGGGGTCTTTTTTTTTATTTTATACAAAAATCATTCCACACTTAACACATCAATGAAGCCACTTAAGCTCTACTGCATCTGAATTAAAGGGGGAATTGTGTGATCAAAGAGTGTGAAGGAACCACACATGGAGTTCTTCAGACACTTTACTTTTGTTACATTTGATACATAACAAACCCAATAAATATGCTTATCCCAGTAGCCCATTTCATTATCTCATATCCTTATGTTTAAGAGCATTTCCTTTAAGAGCTTTTCTTTTTCCTTTGTTTTACAGCATCATAGTTTTGAGGCAGTTTATTTTAAATTAAGATGCTAAAAAGACAGAGAAGAGCATGGGGTTTTTTTCTGGGTATGCTCAAACAAGACCAAAAATCCCTCTACTCTCTGAGTTTTTCACCGTGCTTCAACTGCGCAAAACATATCTATTGCATGGCAGAACACAGACCCATGTGCAGTAACCTCAGAAAGGGGTTGTTAGAGACAACACTTGCACATGACACGAGGGCGGAGAGGAATGCTCCCTAAAATTCTTTGCAATAATTATCTGCATATTCAGCCCTCTCCCCTACACTATAGATTGAATTGCTTAGAAAATAAAGATTTCATGTACCTTCCCTGATGCTTGCGGTTCTGGGAATGATTGCAGATTTGCAGCTAATAGTATTTCTCCAGAATTACATCAAAATAATGAAGATTAGAGTCTGCCCTTTTTTTCCTGTTGTTCCACGTGGAAGTGACCAATTTCTCCAGGCAACAAAGAAGGTGCAAGGTCTGATTTTTGGAAGTGCTTATCATTCGTAGCCAACAGTGAATGTCTGGCTGGTCAAAGGGTCTGCTTTCAGAATAGCTCTGGCTGAGCCAAAGCGGGACCTTGCTCCATCCCTACTGTGAGCAGGAGGGTTTGGACGGTATGATTTACACCCGTGCGGAATAGATGGCCAAATTGACTGCTCCTGTGAGGAACCTCTATTTACACAAGGAGTTTCAATAGGATTTCTGTTGGAAACTGTGCGTGCTCAGAACGACACATAATTTGGTCTACCGCAAATAACCGTTGTAAAGCATGCACCAAACCTTCAAGATAACTTATTTGGAAGTAAATGACAGGTGCTTTTAGCAGAGTTATTCATTAAGAGGTATTTTAAAATGCAATTTAAAAAATTGCCTTCATATCCTTTGTTTTTCCTGTCTTCCCCACACTTTCCCCAAGGGGTCCTGACAGAAACACTCGAGACAAGATCTTATATCCATTGAAATACTGAGATCAGAACCTGCTTTGGTAAACCCGTTTTCTGCCACACAAGATTGGTTTCTTTCTTTTCTAAAACTGGATGAGAAATTATCCTGCCCTAAAATCATAGATTGAATTGAATACTTCTAAATGCTTCTCACGGACTCATGTGCAGCAAAGGCAGTGGGGAAAGAGCACCTGAACTACCAGAAAAAAATGTATTTTCTGCTCTGTTTAATTCCCATCATTAAATATCATGCTTTTGTAATGAGCACAGCCTGGTTATAGCTCCCTTTGTTTTGCCGAGCAGTGTTTCTTGTCGCTTCCCAAATCAAAACAACTAAACAAAACAACCCCCTGCCAACAAGACAGGGTCTCAACTTCTAAGTAGGACACATCTTCATCTCTTCGCTCCAGCTGAGCTCCCACCGAAGTCGGTAGGGACTCGGCTAAGTACGGATGAGATAAGACTTGCAATATTTGACCCCGTGTCCCTCAACCACAATCTGTAGATGCCTTTTAGAGCTCAGAGACCTCTAACTTTCTTCTAACAGTTTTCTTGCCACTGTGTTCTTACCACAAGCCTCACAATGCTTTTACGGTGTCTGCCACGAAACACAGTTCCTGAAATCACAGAAGCCTGTGACAATATCAGTTTTCATTAAAAGGGGGCAGGAAAAGGAAGATGCCTTTAACACTCATGGTTGAGGAGGAAGATCTTGTAAAACGTAACCCAAAGAGAACCACTGATTTCAAAAGCTAGAAGGCAATGAGAGTAAGTCCCACGTATTACTTTCCTAATCTCCTCGTTTTAAGACTCACGATGTTAGGCACTTGACACTTGGGTCTTGAATGCTCCAGTTAGTAATACTACACCAACACCTCATTGCTACGAAGTGTAAAAAGAAAGTGCTTGGCAAGGAAGAAAAGGAGGATCAAAACCAGCAGCCTGGCTGATAGTAAAAAGTAATGCTAAAATATCAACAGAAACAGCCATGCCCTCTCTTTGTTTGTGGTGTGTGGGGAAACATTTATTTATAGTGGTGGTATCCACACACACGACATTTTCCACATTTTTCCTTCCTCCATTGCTTTTTTCTAGGCAAATCCATATTGGTCATTAAATAAAAATTTTAAAAATATTTAGTAGCCAGCAGCTGGGTGGCAAAAGCCTGCTCTAACTCCTTTAAGCTCCTGCCTCCCATTTATCGGTGGTGTGAAATATCTATCCTATGCACGTCCATGTTATCACGTCTAAAATGATCTAGTTGAAACAAATACGAAGAACAGAACAACAATAGAGGCATTTTTATTCTCTTAGGTTTTTCCACAATTGAAATCCTCATGCAATTTTGGACTTTTGCCTCATTTTCTAAACAGGAGCTTTTTAAAGATGACTGTATTGGGTGTGGTAATCCAGCAGCATTAGTGGTTCTAATCACCTTTTGCTTCTGAGAAGATATGCTTTGGGGGAAACTAATAGAGGAATAATCAGATACCAGCTTTTAAAACAGCCTGATCACAGAAATTTGAGGGAAAAGTTGGAAAGGTTGTAAAATCTGGCTGAAGTCCTTGCCAAAACACTTAAATGATAATGAAACAAAGCAGCATTTAGTTTTTTACAGATTAAACTGAGGAAAGAGACCGCAAAGACCCAGTGATGCCTCACTAAACCACTGTAGATGTTTAGTCTGACAATACACCGCACCTAATGATCAAACCAATTCCCCACTCAGAAATTTTTAATCTTGATCTAAATTGTGAAGCAAATTTCAAAAAGAAAGAAGTGGATATTTGAATGGGGATGTTTGATTTGTCCTGCTATAAGAAATAAAGTTTTCCTAGTTGTATTAATTCAATTGAGCTTAAAAACTGCCCTGGGAGGAATACAAAAAAATTAGAAAACCTGTCTTATCCATATGTAAACCAAGATATTTCTATGGATTTAACAAAACCAAAAAAAGAAAAGGTACTGTCCACCATGTGGACAGAGATGATCTTTCATTGGTTTTGATGTGACACAGGAATATTAGTTAAAGATTTATTTCAGCTTTTAAAGCTGTTTCTGACAGTATAAAGGTATCTGCAGAGCTTCGGAATTTCACATTTGCCATTCACATTTTATAACGGATCATTCAAGTCCATAAGTCCAAAATCTTTAATTACGAGCTGTAGCCATCACTTCTTATGTGGGGAAAAAATACTACTATAATGAACAATTATGGAAGAACCTCTTTCCACTAGTGCTTTCTAACTTCAGACATTTCATGGGTAGTTTTAGGCAGGATCACTTGCCAATGAAGTACATGTTAGTCCTGCAATCGCCCCTGCAAGCAGAAAACAAATAACCCGATTTTCATGCCTGACGGCAATTCGGTATCTGCTCAGCAGAAAGGGAATTCCAGCGACTGCTTTACCCTCTTTTGTTCTAATATAGGAGCTGCCAGGAAAACCCTCCCCACTAACCTCAGCCACCATGGCAGCATACGAAAAGTACAACTTCAAGCCAGAGAGGCCTAAGGAACGTCGGATCCACAGTTAATATATTGGTGGGAAGTAAGCAGAAACCAGTGCAGTCCTTAGGGAGGTGGTCAACGTCCCCTTCCACTAACGGAAAGCTATATTCTGTACTAGATGTAAATTCCTCATAGCTCTGTGGCGTACCCATCCCATTCAGTAGCTGAAAAACAGAAAATCTGGAGGTCATAATGTCAGAGACTAAAATGATAAGTTGCACATCAGAGACAAATACTGAAAATAGATAAGAATTAATGTTTCTTGCTTGATGCAAATAATCCCAACAAGACTCTGGATTGCCCAGCTACACTGCTCAGATGGTAGCACTGGGCTATCTTCATAGCATTCAACAGAAAAAGCCACTATCACCATACTGTCCTGCATAGATGCCCCTCAACTCTCCAACTACATCTTTCACTTGCTTTCACCCCATTTTAACTAACTTAAAAAAAAAAAAAAAGTTAAGTTTCAGTGCCTCCAGAGGAAGATCACAGCTGTCACCTCTGAAATAGGACTTAGAAAAGCTGGCATCTGAGTCCCTTCCTCAGATCTAGACCATAACCTTCAGTGGAGCCACTGAAAACAGCAATTCTGCATGCAAAAATACTACAGAAATGTATACACTTTCTATACATGTGGAGCAAGGAGACAAATAGTATAAGCCTTCCTCTAGCTGTCCCACAACTGCATCTCACTTTCAGAAAAGCATCGGTCACTGCAAGGAAAGATTTGTAGCTCAGGATATAACTCATCATGAGCAAAAGTGGGAATCTGAGACATGGCATTTTAATTTCAGACATATTCGAAGGTAGGAGAGTCACTCTGTTCTGACTGAACTTTAGATAAGCACACACTGTGCCATGGTTTTGGTCTACTCACAACATTCCTCAAATTTTCACTGCAGTAGGAGGAAAGAGAGAAAGAGAGAGAAAAAAAAGAAAGAAAGGGGAAAAGAGAGAGAAGGAGTTTGGTTTACAGGAGGTGTTTTATTGTGTCGATACCCAAAGGCTGGATTCAATAAAACCTCCATCTGGCTCTCACACAGAGCAACCTCCTCTAAGACCTCGCAGCAGCCCTCCTCACCTCCAGAGTCAATTTTTGGAGGCTTGTGAGCGTTTGCATGGGCTTCCCTCCTGCCACAGCAGGGCAGGGCTTTTTATTGAGTCGGACCCATAGAAAGCATCTCTCTGACTTACACTTACTTCGGAGATTAAGGGTGACTTCAAACCCAGAGGATGTGCCAAGTGTGCTTTAAAAACTTGGCTTCAGAGAATCAACTATTCCCCATGTGCCAGAGTACAAATAAAGCTAAAGCAGTTCCTGAAACAGTGCGTGTAGAGTTTACTGATCGAGGTTCCCCAGCTTCGCTCACGGAGGGGGCCAGACAAGCTGTTTATGAGGGTCTCTTATGACCTTACAGTCTACAAATACATTTCCACCCACCCAACTGAAACTTCAGTCAACAACCTTTTTTGTGGCTGAATCAGAACGTAGGGTTAGAACCACTCAGAAATACATAAAGCTCTGTCCTGCTGCCCTTATTTTCTGATCTATCACCTACTTGGGTACCAGGACTATAAGCACAAAATAAGAGCCTGGAAAGACAGTGGGATAAGAGATACACACATTGATAGACAGAAGCAATTAATTAGATAGCTCTGATAGATGTTTAGTCCTTTCTCAAGTAAAACAAATATCAACTCCCAGGGACTTGGTTTTTTCCTTGTGTTGTAAGATTTGGTCAATAAATCTTGGTTAAAATACTTTTTTTTCTTTAAATCAAGCAGCATTTTAATTTTTGAGTAGGTTAATTCCTTCTTTGTTAATTCCCACATAGCCTTTTCTCCTCCTGAAAGTTCATTTTATAGCTGGCATTTTGGCTCCCATTTTGTTTCACAGCAAAGACACAGAGACAGACAATAACAGAAAAACCTATTCCTTTCTTAACAGATAACACTCGTGTCTTGTTACAGAATTTTCAGGCTGTAAATCAACTTGAAAAGCTAATTTAAGGATATTCACTTGCACTATTCAGGGCTGTATAAACATTCCAAAGTCCAATTTTTCATAAAGACATATGCGAATATTTAAAAGGGATTTAAAGAGCCATTTTGCAGTTAAGAAGATCTAGATCTAGCTTTTTATTTTTCTTCAATGAGATTATCATGTAATATTAATATACAGAAAAAATATTTCCAGTGCCTCTATGTATTTATGAGGTCCTAAGGGACAGCAGAATTCCTTTAGCCGAGAGGAAGGCTGGAAGAAACTGCAAGAGTGAGACCGACTGTTGAAACATCAAATACACGACAGAATTCGTTCATACACTGCAATTTCTGCGAAAGTGCTGTGGTGTTGGTTTTCACTGTATCTGCTAGTTTAATTGTTTCTGCCTGTTCATTTCTTTGTCCGCTGAAACCACTAGCCTAAGGGAGATTTAAAAATCAAAAGGTAGGACCGAGGTTGAACAGGAAATGAACACTGGTGTTGCGGCGTTATTAAAGCAAAAAGTAAAAAGTTCAGAAGCGGCTCTAGGAACTAGCGTATTAGTACACAGTTTAAGTGCCATCTCCCTCTCTCCCTGCTCTTTTTGTTGTTGGGTTACAAATAAAACCAAAATCCGCAGGGCGAAGCGCCCTGGGTTTGTGAATCTGAAATGGTAAGGATGCGTCCTCGGGAGCCTTTCCCAGCCCGCACGCACCGAGGTCCCCTCTATTGAAAAGATCTGCATTTGATTTGGTGCCATCGCAACCGTCTATTTTCCCCGTGTATCCCTTACCCATGTGGGAGTTTGTGTAGACAGAAAGCTCGAACGGAGAAAGAGAGCAACACGCGGATTTCTATTTTCGGTGGGGGAGCGTAAAGTGAACTTCCAAAGTTCAGAGCTCCTCACGCCTGCAGGCTGGGTATAGCGCCAACGACACACTTAATGAAAATAAACAGAGCTGGCATTAGAATCTCTGCGAGGAATCTTTTTTTCCCCCCCTTTTTTAAGTGCAATCTATCTTTCTCCTCCGCTATGTCTCTTTCCTTTCTCTCTGATCTCCAGGACAAAAGATTCAACAATCAGAGATTCAAACCCCAAGCGAGGAGGATATGTACTTAAAATACCACATGGCCAATAAAACCTATTTTACAACATATCTCACCTTTAACAAGCGAATTGACCAATGTAAGCAAAAACTGACCCAAAACCCTTTTATAAAAGAGCCAAAAAAACCCCAACCCTCAATTACAGCTATTTAAACAGCCATATAATTATCAGAAAAATACTCAAATTTTAAAAAATCACAACACTGGGAGTTTCACCGCATAAATGTGCTCACTAACCAAAAGGTATGAGGCCACAGATTTCAGGAATTAATTTGGGTTAATTCAAATGGCAAAGATGAGGTAGGCAAAATAACAAGCAATTACCTTTTCCTGCCTTTGAAGAACAATGAATTTGGGACTGGTCCAACTTCAGAAAGAGCGATTACAGATTTTATGCTCAGACAAACCTCTACCTTTTTAATACATACAACATACATGTGTACACGCATGCTATATAGGTACTTTTTACGTACATACACTTATCTATATTCCATAACACTCTGCACTTGAAGGATTAATTAATGATAAAATTCAATTATTTATTACATACCCTGCTAATTATTTTTGAAGCTCTATAAAGAGAGCAGGAAAGCTAACCAACACAAGACATAATTAAGCAGAAAGGCAGCATTTGTGTGGTCACTTGGTGAATTCAACATGCAAAACGTTTATCATTTAACCATTTCCTTTATATTGTGCATCAGGGTGGAAGGGTTTGAAAGCAAGGCAGAATTACAAATTTGTCTTAAATATATTTTTGAGGAGGAAATATCTATTTCTATGAGTATCGACAATCACTTTAGTGGATAATAAGCAACGTTAAATAAAACATGCAGCTAAATAGGCATTAAAGGCCTTTTACATACTTGGAAGAAAAGAAAACAGTTTTTTTCTTTTTTTTTTTTTGCCTTTCTTTCTTTTTTTTTTTTTTATGCTGCAGACTGCAGGCATTTTGGTCTATCTCTGTCAAGTGCAATTCTTTCTTGATGAATGACAAGGTACGATAATAGGCTGCCGTTACCAGGGCAACCAGACAGCAGAGCTGTGTGCCTTGAATTTTGTCATCTGAAAATGAAACCAGAAGCAAAAGAAAAGCTGAGAATCTAGCGACAGATTAACTCATGGGGGGGGACTGGCAGGGGGAGAGAGTGCGGGAGGAGGAAGGAGAGAGCAAGGAGGGGGAGAGGGGGCTACATTACAAGCAATTAAAATTACTGTAATATGTGGTATCCGTGTATCTGCCTGTGTCTGTATTGCAATTTTAGATATAATTTGTCAATAGCCTTTTATCCCTGCTTTCCCCACCACTCTCTTTGTTCCAGAAATATACAGAAAGCTTTAAAAAGTACCTTCCAGAGAGGCCTCTCCAGGACATCCACCTTTACAATAGGTGTCTCTGTAATGCTGCTCTCCACCCTACTCCCCACCCAGTTCCTCCCGATCCCGCTCAGCCCCTAAGAGGCTGCAGCTGAGGGTGGGGAGCCAGTAGTCCTTTCTGTAGTTTATGCTGGGCAACTGGCATGGGACCTTGCCATACATGAAGCTGGTCAACCCATGGCTAAATAAGACCCCTTCAACCCAAGGATCCCTCAAGGATTCATCCAATGCCTTCTCCTTGGCCTGGGAAAGTCTCTGCCATGGTCTCTGTGAAGTCCCCCTGGGTCAGACCCAGCCACACAGGGACCGGTTTTGGTTCACAGACACAAAGTTGGGGGCACTCAGTGAAAGGCTGAAAGCAGAAAGACTGAAGAGGACCCAGTTGCCAAACTTCAACCTGTGATCAACTTTTAAAGACCAGGATGTCTGGACCTGGGCTTAGTTCACGCTTGAACCTTTTGGAGATGAGCTAAAACTATATCAGTCTATCTTCTCATTTTTACCCCAAAATTTGAATAAAATAGAATCAAAACACAAATGAGTCTTGGGTTTAGAAAAAATACCTAACCTGCAAAGCTCGAACTCCTAATGCACAGTATAACATAGCCACTGGCTTTCATAAACACACAATAATACTCATAGCTGAGACAAAAACTCTGCCTGCCCAAGCCATATTAAGTAAACCTGTACCATATTTCCTCAGCAATGTAACCTGAAACCTCATAGTATTCGTGTTTCAGAGCCACCATCTTCACAGAATCATAGAATCATAGAATCATTAAGGTACCCTTCATAGATTTTTACAGACGTCTTCTCTTACTAACCTCTTGGGTTATCAGATAAAACCTTGCTCCTACCACTTTGTGGAAGAACTGTTGATAAAATAAGCCTTCTGTAATTCCTCTCCTGTCCCTCAGGCAAAACTCCCCGTGATCCTTGCACAGCGTGGGTGAATCATTAGGCTCCCATACCTAAGAAGTAGGCATTTCTGCCAATTTTAAAGATGAGGAAACCGACACAGAGAAAAGCTGCCTGAGTCAGACCCTTTGAAGTCAACGGGGCTCTTTCGTTGTACTTCAGCTGGTTTTGGACTGAGCTTTAATGGCCTCCCACGGCACTGTGAAATAGGACCTAGTATGCCTGGCTCACAACTTCAGGCCTCGATAAGCCAAATTTCTTCCCAGCAAGCTTTCTCTCAACATACTGATTTAAAATGTAGTTAATTCAATTAAATAAGAATGCAAAGCAATAAATGTTGCTTAACCAAAATTACTCCACCTTTGCACAGGAAAATTATACTGTAAGCATGTCAGTTGTAAAGATGACATGTTCTTGAAATAAAAATTCATAACCTATGCATGTCTTTACATGGGGAAATCAGTTACCTGATTTTTAAGGTATCTAAGGGAAGTGATTATCCCTAATGTTTCTCCATAGATACCCAGTATAATGGATTATAGAAGAATGACTTAATTTTTTGGCATCTTGACTGTCTTTGAATATTTTCCATGGAAAAATGAAGTGATTTTTCTCAATATCATCACTTGCATGATTGACTTTTTTGCCATGACAAGTCCAGGACATTTCAGCTATCCTGATTTATTTTTGCTTGACTAGTATCCTATGACTGTGTCTACATGGCACTGAGGAGAGGAACCCCTGCTAGCTCTGGCATCAGCAGCAGTCTAGTTGCATCAGCAGCTTCGTTCCACATGGACTAATTAGCTTCAGTTTTCAGGCAAGAATGTTGCGTTAAGTACAGTTATGCTAAGTTTTGGAGCCAGATTAATATCATCTACATGTTACATGTAGCTTTAGCTGACATCCTGCACAGGTACCAGGAAGCCAGTGATGGCTTCTTCAGGCTGAAGGAGTGATCTGGCTACTTTATTTGCCAGTCCCTGTTCAAGCAAGTTGTCACTAGGGCAATTACAAACTTGTCTTTATTGCAAGTTGCTTTCCAAACCCTTCATTTGAAAGCTGGCTTATTCCTTCTGCACATCTTTTCCATTCAGTTTTCAAGAGGTAACCGGAATCTTCATTAGAAATTGTCTATTACCAACGGGATTTATAAAATGTGAAGGTCTTACTCTTTATGATGTTATCTTGCAACTCCCAAATCAATTTTGTCCAAAGCAAAAAGAGTATTTAGATTTTTTAATTTCCCGCTTTTTCCATCCTTTCTGGAGAACACAGTAAAATACAGAACTTCTCCAGCTACTACATGTCAATTCTATTTCTCCCCTACCACATACCATCACGTAACATAGGTGTCTTTTGCCACATGGGAAATCCCACAGCTGAATGGCGGAACCATCAAAACCAAACTTTGGGGAATGCTCCTTTAAGCCTTGGGCATTCCTTATACCTGCCTTGGCCAAATGGAAAAGCAATCATGTTAAAAGAAAATACCTACATATTAGTCATATTGACTAATTCTAAACTACTTTTCCTAGCTTTGCCTAAGCCCACAGCTGGGCAAGGCAGTATGGAGTATAGCCATCATGACTATGTATTATTTTAAAGATGGGAATTGAATTAAGAGCTCCTTGGTTTCAAAGCCATGTCTTAACCACTAGACCGTCCTACTGCCGCTTTACAATCTTCCTTCTGTGCACCTCTGTGTTAACTCAAGCTGAAGCTGAATTATGGCTGCTCTTATTCCTGATAAGCTGAGAGAGCTGTGGAAGAGCAAGCTGAAGTTTACTCGGCCTCATGCATCCGTCAGCAACATGTCAGCTGGTTTCCAGTTGTGGAATCCTTATTAGCAGCGATGATGGAAGAGGCACACGGAAAAGGGCGGGGTTTTCAAAACCCTCCATTGAGCGCAAAGAAGTGACAGCTCAACAAATCACCTTTAGATTTGTGAACTCAGCAGATTGTTTCTGGAAGTTGTTGAGAGAAAATAAATATGGAAAACCACAATGTCATTTCTAAGAGTCACTTTTCAGAGCCTGACCACATTTTAAGTATCTGCTAAGTGATGTCCTTTCTCCTACCATGCTTCTCGCCAAAACCAACGTTGTATCAATCTCCTGACAAAGACAACTTTGACGTTGGGATCCCAGACACTAAAACAAATAATACCACCTACAGCCCTCGTGAGTCACAGAACTCATGTGATTTTTCAAAAAAACCCCCAACTAATTCTTACTATAAGAGGCTCAAAAAAGGAAATAACAAGGCTTTCCCCTTCGTGAATGATCTAGTGTTCAAAAGAGAGAGAATGATTTATAAATATCCTGAAATACCACAAAGAACACATCTTTCTATACTTAATGAATTTTGTATCTGGACCCAAAACCACCCTGCATGGTTTGGCCTCGTGGACAGCCTCTGGGTGAAGTATCTGCTTGTGGCAAGGTGCATAGCTTCCCTTAATTTCCATGGAGTTTGATGGTCCTGCATTCCTGTGCTGTGGATGTGAACCAGCTCCAGCCCTAGTTTATACATCCTAACATGTTAACATGGCTGCATGGCTTCCAGACCACAGGCAGCTTGGTTTGGCCATCTCTGGTCACAGGCAAGAGAAGCTTTGGTCTCTTTGCACCTGCCTGCGTAGATACGTCCTCCTCTGCTGCTTGCTGTTTGTGGAGAGCCAGCTCAGGTACATCCCCTGGGTAGGCAGGCCCTCAGCAAGCTTCTACAAAATTCCTTCCTGAAAACTATCTCAGAGATGAATGCAGCATTTATAAAAGAAGACTGGGGAAAACAGTTCTTTTGGGGAGACACAATGCTATGCTTCCATATACAGCATCTGGATACTCTGGTTATGGGCACATTAAAATGTATTTAAATGCTGGTATTAAATGAGAGCCTTCCTAGTGCTTCTTACTCAGAGTGCAGTTGTCCAATAAATTATTTTGGAAATGGCTTTAGACTTTTGCAATAATAGGTATTTGGCAAGCAACAGGACTCTTAAAAGAACCACTTTATCATTATGAGAAGATCATAAATGAGAGTTAACTCATAGATATGGTCGTTTGCTAATCATCAGAGGTAATAACAAAATATGAGCCACTTTTAAATGGACTGCCAAGGAGGAAGCTAGGGAAAAAAAAAGTGTCACCAATCCACAGTAGACCAACAAATGCAGGCAAAATATATTACACCCTGCAGTCCTCTCTCTGTCAGATTGTATTGGCACAATATCTTTTTTTCTTTGAGAAGAATCACAGGCAGAGAGAACTGTCTTGTGGACCTCATCTCCAGTGGACATGGAGAACAATGTACTCCCTTCTCTGCTTCTTTCTTTTATGGATTTGAAGGCAATTTTCAAGCTTCACTTTCAGCCTTCTCTTCTCTTGAACAAAAAAATCCAGTTCTCTCAGATTCCACCCCCCCCCAAAAAAAAGTCATCACTCATAAACCTCTAACCAATCTTGCTGTTTTCGCTACAGAGTGATTGCTTCATATCATTACTGAAGCACGGACCCAAGAGAAAATATTGTCCTGCACCCAAGACTCTGCTTGGTAGAGGGGCACATTTATTGCTTATGCACAACATCCCAAAAATATGATGACATTGCTGATTCATGCTGGGTTAGCTGGTACTACATATGCATGTTAAGAATACAGTAATTGTTAGTCCTCACAAGTGATAAGGTGGCCCTTCAAGAATAAAGCAATGTCCAGCAAAGTGGTGAGCAAAAATGAATGAGTTGTTCATGGAAACACGGTGCTCGACAAAAAATAACTCTCAGATGCTACGGAGACGGGGAATATATTGACGGAGAATTGAGGGACTCAAGCTGTAGTGACAAAGGGGACCAAATATTTGGAGTATGACAAGAAACAGCCTAGTCAATTAACTTATCTGTTTTCATAACAGTTGGAGAGTCTCCTACATCTACATTGGCAAGTGGGTGGGGGGTTAAGATAGCTGTCACACTTTGATAAGTAGGCCACTCAGTTATGAAAGATTAAGGCCAGAGATGGGGATGCAGCTGAGTGTAAAAGAGACTCCCAAGAGTGAAGATCAAAGTTCGTAGGAAAACCATAGTAAAGCATGAAAACCAAACTTCCTACCAGGAATTTAAGCATGAAAGGGCCATGGTAACTTTCAGCTTCAAGGCCAGAGGCTGAAGACCTCATTGAAAGCTATTGGAGAGCCTCTGTGCCAAGCTTAGAGTCCTCACTGAAAACAGACAGGAAAAGAGGGGTTTCTTCGTGTCCAATAAAGAGAGTCAACTTTGCAGGGTGTGGAATCATGCTAACAAACTAAGACAAGATACAGCTTTGATATTTCTTGGCATTTTTCTCCTCTAAATGTGAAGACCACAAGACTTTAAAAAAAGCCCCGAGGGTTCTTGTCTGTTTGTAGTCATGTAAACCACTGCTCATCAGAAAGTCTTTCTGGCCAAAGAATTAAAGCCATTTCCTTCCTGGCCCCATTTGTTAAAGATTTTGTCTCTGCTGCTTCACTACATTACAACTGGCTGGGACTTGGCAGGATGTGAGAGGTATTGGAAATCTCTTCCACAACAAAGTGGTACTTACACACTCTCATCTGGTGTAGGAGAACAAGGTGCACCAGTCTAAGTTTCATATTCTCTTTATTGCAGTAACTCCGCACACTCACTACCCGACTGTTAGAGCCTGTAGCTACCTGATGAAATCCTGGCAGTTTTTTCACTGTTACTACCTTAGCCATTTCCCTCACTCTCTGAATGACTTGATGTGAAATTTGGGGTAACTAACTCAATTTTCCCGTGCCTGTAAAATGGGGGGGGTGTGTAATTACTGTATTTACTCTACAAAATGTAACATAGCCATTAGATCCATCTTATCTGAACATCTGATAATCTATTGCTCATTACCACATTGTAACCATTAAGTTTGTGGAAATATGGTATGTAACTAGTAGGAATGAGGTCTGTGCTGATGTTCTGGTCAGAGGGAACAATAAAGAGAACACTGAAGTGCTGGTTTGGCAATGGTACTTCTCACTTTTCAAATCCCAGCCTCCTTTAATTAACTTTTATAAAGCATGCGAAGAAAGAAGAGCGGAACATAAGCTCTGCTCATGGGTGCTCATGTGCTCTGGTTGCAGCAGGGCTTCTCTCAAAGGCTATTTCCAGCAGCTGCTGCTCATTGCAGCTTTCAGTGGAGGAGGAATAGGGGAGGTATCTCCCACTAGAAATGCCAGCACAATTGCATTCTCTATCACTTCTTAATCTGGCTTTAAAAGTCCTGTTTAAAAAAAGACAGTTCAATGTGCAGTGGAGCATTTTGAGCAGGCTAAGGGAAGGCACGGCTGCACTCTGCATCAGTGTTGGCACGGTTGGTCAACTGGAGGTAAGGATGACAAATTCTGCCCTCCATTGTAGTTGCATTACAGTGACTTCTTCTATCCCCATGGACACTTCACAGTGAGGGCACTTCAAGTGCCTCACCAGTGACCCTGCACTGTGAGAGTGAGTTGCACACAATGGGCTAATACTGTCCAGCACCCTCCCTTTCACAGTTGGGGTCAGAGTTTGTAATGGGAGACATATCCCTTGCTGGTTTGTTTTCCCCTTTTCTCACATTTTTCTCCTCTGGTTTCCCATTTCATTCTCATCTTTCTTATCAAGTCATTACCTCTTTTGATCTCCTATTATATCACTCTTACTTTGGGGAAAGTGAGTCAGACGTAATATTCCCCCTTCTTACACTTCAGCTCTATCCATTGCAAGTGTATACCAACCTCACCCCCACGAGGGGTTTCAGTTTTGTCATTGTAACTCTACAGCAATAAATTTAGCAGAACTAGACACGGGCTTAAGTGCAACTGCAACTGAGAGCAGGACATGTAGCTAGGCCTGAACTAGCTAACCTTAGTAACATTTCAGCCAAAATATGTAGCATGCACTTCACCATGATCTAGCTCAGTAAGGGCTCTGCGTACTTATTCAGGTAAGTAGGTCAGTCTAATTTCTGTGCCGTTGCATTTCCACCCCACCATTACCTGTTAGCAGTGACATTATTTCTGGTGGCCCAAGCCATAATCTCATCACACCTTCACCTCTGGCAGCTGAGCCATGATGAATTTCCAGCACTTTGGGCGTCCACAGACATCATCACAGGTGGCACGAGTTCGTTCCCGTCAGTTTTATTCAATGCTCTCCTTCCTCCCATTCCTGCAGAAAGCAATCCTTAACTGGTGCACAAAAAGATTTCATCAGCAACTTCCAGGAGAGCTAGAATCAGCTGGGGACTGAACCAGATTATGTTTAGCTTTAGTCCCCTGTTTCAGAAACAACAATATTATGAATAATCCTTTTATGTTCATACATCTTGTATAAATATCTGAAACAAGTATAAAACCAAGGAGAGGAGGGAATTCATTAAGGTGGTCCAGGGGAATATTACTCTGAGAAATAAGGGACTGCTTAGGAGAGTTAAAATTATTTTATCTCATTACTTTCACTTAAGAAAAGGGGCAGGGGAAAACTAAATATAAGGAAAATTTTCCAAACAACGGTAGGTATATTTTGTGGAAGCATCTTCCTGAAGAACTCATGGGAGCATTGTGTGTTTGTCCAGCTGTCCTAAAAAATGCACTATACTGATTCTTCTGTATTTTACTGCAAAATTCCCAATAGGCCAGGTCCAAAGTCTGGAATCAATAGTAATCTTTCAGTAGAGTTCAACGGACTTCAGGGCAGGCCCTATGTGCTCGTTATTTAAAGTAAATAAAGGGGAGGAATAGTGAGTCAAAAATGTGACACTGGCAGTGATTTCAAGAAAATCCCCCTAATTTTTAAGAGGCCTATTTAAACCAACTTTTAAAGACAAAACAGTGCATGCATTGAATTTTCAGTTCAATTACATCATGTCACACTGATTTCATCTGGTTACCGTATGTTATTGGTGGGAATGTAACTTGATGCAGCTCAATACAGCTTGTGGCATACTGTGATTTATTGCAATTTAAATGATAAAGCACCCAAGAATGTTCAGGCAATTGGATTACTCCATTGACTGAATGCTCAGACATCTATTTTTAGAAAAGAGATATCAGTTTGTGCAATATTAGATGGACTGATCCATTGTTACTGAAGGGGCAGGAGAATTTCCCTTATCACATAATACTGCTTCATGTTACCTCTGCATTTTATTCTTTTTAAGTGGTTTGTGTAGACCTGGATGTGACAGGATTTTATTCATCAAAGGTGGGACCAAGTTCTCAACACGCTTTGCTGGGTCTCCTTCTGAAAGAAAGACTGACTGGCAGGATAAATCAAGTCCAAGTCCAGATTTCGCCTGCACTTTAAGGAGACTCAAGACATGGGTTCTGGTTTTCCTACCTTTTCTAGGGACGGGTCAGTAATGATCATTGCTGAGGAGCAGGAACGGGACTAGAACTTGCCTAGAACACACGCAAGTCTACAGATGCCAAGTTCTTGGTTCGCACCATCCCATACTCTCATAAATTATCAGCTAGATTCTCAAAGCTGGAAACTGTTTGGACCCACAGCTCTAGACAGACAGACAGGAAGTGGAAAAACTATGTTCCTTTCTTTTGTTTTACAAATATTTTAAAACAGGCTTTATGCCAAAACAAAAATAACCATGAGACTGGAATAATTCATGAATAACATGGCACAACAATAAAAGGTTGGGCATTACTGCAGTGGATTCTTTAATTCAGCCAAGAAGAGAAAGTGCTAAAATCAACACAAAGGGATCCCATTAGACCATTAGTAGATGAAAGGCTGGTTCCAATCGCTTTGGTTTACTCAGCTGGATCTCTTTAGGAACACTGAATGGTGAGGTTGGGCCTAATTCTCCATTTTTTGTGTTCCTAAGCATGGGACAGGGGCTGGGGGTGTGTGAAGGTAGGAAAGGAATTTGATGTGTGTGTGTTTGGAGAGATAGTAATAAATATTATGGCCCTCACATATCAAATTAGTCCATCTCTTTGATACACCAATCAGAGAAAGCGTTGTGATGGCTCCAAAAATTTGTGCCTGTCTTGACAACAAACTCCTCATTTTACATGAAAGCATCAGCAACTTCTGGGAAATAGATTAAATCTAGTTCCAAACTTCCTCTTGATATAGATTAAAAATGTCTAGGAGAATGGGCTTGACTAATCTCAGCAGGAACAAGACCTCCTGGTGATGAGTTCTTGGTTCAGTGTTTTAACATCTGATCTTACTGTCTCTGGGTCAAAATTATTCCTGGTGCAATTCTGACAATAACATTAGAGTCGGCTTAAGAAAGACTTTGTCCCATTGCACGCGTGGTTTTTGCATCAACCAAAGTCCAGCTCTTAGGGAAGGGACAAGGTTCTGAAGGTAGCAGATATAGAGAAAAAGCCAAAACTCAGAAATAAACTCATAAAAAGAAAAAAAAAAAGCATGTTTAAGTGCTCATTCTTCTAAACACCTCTACTTTTGCATCTCCTCGAGCATTAAAAATGTTTGGTTTTGTAGAAGAAACATAGATGCACCAACAATGCTGAAGATTTCAAGAATTAATTGCCTAGAGATAGTCAGGAGGGGGTCACTAGAAAGCCTGTTACCTTTGTCTTCTGTTTTAGCAGCAAGCAGGGAAAAGCTGAAGTCCATATGAAAAGATATTCTGGCCCAGGTGATGTAAAAAGTAGGGGCAGGCTGCTCCCAAAATCAAAAGATGTGTTCCCCAGTGGAACACCCCTCCCACTGCATCCCACAATCACAGCTTCCAAACCTCTCTGGGAGAGGCTATTTTGGACCACACGGTAAGACTTGCATTAACGTAACTCTGCAGTCACTCCATTGACTGCGCTATAGTAGAGCTGGAGGTAATGAAGTGCAAGGGATCCTAGCGTCCGATCTAAGTTAATGCTTCACATGGCAAAAACCATGCTTTGTTTTTCAGCTACAACTTAGCTAGGGTATTCCCTGATGTCACATACTGCTCCCAGACTTATCTCGTTGTTGTTATTTATCTAAAAAGAGGTCCGGCTATCAATCTACCCTGTAGGGCAAAATTTAATGATAGAAGAGAATGTGTGCAGTCAGTGAGGGTTTTATCATGATCTATTTAAAAAGAAAGGGGGGGAAAAAAAAAAAGCAGGACTACCATGTACACAGATAGCAGCTTTTTAGTTTCAAGGTCAAAACAAACTTAGCATCTGAAGAAGTTAAGGTCTTGATTTAGCAAAGATTTGTGTGTGCACCTTTTCCATGTGACTTGTCTTATTCAGGCTAGTGTGAGCTAACACAGGAACTTTTTTTTTGCAAAATCGTAACCTCAGATACTACCCATATAATGGAAGCTAACTGACATTGCAAATCTATCTGAACCTGGCACCTAGTTCAGTTCACAGGGCTTCACAAGTTTAAACCCAAGCTTGAGTTCAGATGCTGAAGGTGCTGTAGGTGGAGCCTGCAGAGGTAGTCTCAGAGGCTGTGGGTCCCCATCCTGGACCTGATCTTCTTACTGTGAAGAGCAAATTTCTTTGTTCCAAGACTCAAGCTAAAGATGATGGTGCAAATGATCAGGGGGTTTGTGTTGAAATTAGCCTAAAAAAAAAAAAATCCAAACAAAAAAAACCCAACAAAAAACCCCCACACCAAAACAGCTTATATTTGATTCTACCGTGCTTGATATATTTTTTCAATATTTGGGTTGAAAATGAATAGCCTTACTCCATGTTACCAGGAAAAGAAAAGTGTGGAAAGGAGGACACATGTTAAAAATCTTGAAAGTAAGGGGCTTGATTCTCTGCCTGTGGTTTCCCCTCATGTGAATAAGGAACAGGAACACTTCCATACCCACCTCACAAAGGGACTTGTGAGAGTTAATTCAGCTCTCTGCAGAAAGTGCCTTGAGATCCACAGATGGAACTTGCTGTAGAAGTGATGCATTACTAAATAATGAGGTACGATCATATGTGAACAAAACACACTCATAGATTGCTCCATATGTTTTATAACATTAAGCCCTGTGTTGTTTTCCAACAGACAGATACATTCCAACCTGGAGAGGATCAAACACATCCCAGAATATTTTGTCTTTTCATTTCTGAGGTGAGGAGATAGTTCCAACAACATTGTTGTCTCTTTTCGGATATTGAAACCAAAATAGGATTTTTTTTTTTTTTTTTTTTTTTTTTTTTTTATA
>WAAD01042747.1:0-7500 GCA_013389945.1 Fregata magnificens
TTAGGGCTTTTTCCAAGGATTGTAGTTAAACCAATAGGGCTAGAATTTCTCAACACATCCTTTGCCCCTTTCTAAAGATAGGCACTATGCTCTCTTCCAGTATTCTAGTATATTTTCCATTCTAAAAAAGTCCCACCAGCAGTTCTGAGTTTGCTTTAGACTGTTTTTTTAAGTATCCTATAGTGTATTTTATCAGGGCCGGCCAATTTGAAAACCTCTGAGCCCTATCTGATCTGTTTTGCCCTTAAGGTAGCCTGAGACTTCTTCCCTTTTGCACTACAATTAAGTGAGTTGATTCTACTCATAACTAGCTGCTTTTTTGATAATTGTGAATGTACTTAATGATGTATTTTTTTATTACCCAGAAGTTTCTTTTTACTTGCGTCTCATTTTGTCTTACCTGTTTAAGCAAACAAGCAGCAGTCATCAGTATGCCCATTTTTTGTTTTTCTGTATGCTTTTGTCTTCTTTTGAGATCAATGAGGAACATAGGATTTATCAACTTTGGTAACTTGCTATCCTTCCTGCTGCGTCTCTGGAATAGTTTGAGCTTGTTTCTGTAGTACATTTTATCTGTGGAACAGACAGTTCAACGGAGTTCCAGTTTCCCTTAGACTTGGCTTCTACAAGCCCTTACCTGCCAGTTTCCTGAGCATATTGAAAACTGACCTTAGTTCCATTGATTTTATTTTGCTATGCTTCCTCCTTCCCTTTATAGGGATTATGAACTGTGTACATCAAATCTTGATAGAACTTCGTAATAAAAAATATTAAGGTAGATGGCAATTTGGAGAAGAAATCATAAAATGATAGATTACTCTGTTATATACCTTTTCTACCATTACTATCAAGCTCTGTGGTTTTCTGATATTTACTTACCAAATCTCATCTATCTAATCTTCCTGGTTGATAAACTGTAGTTTTGATACATGATAGTACTCATCTTTTCTCTGTATTTAATACTAGTCTCTATTCTTTTATTGGGGGAAAAACATATTTATGAACAAATTTTAAAAAAGAAGTTGTTCTAGTTACATATTTCTGTCTAGGTAAAAAGAAAACATAGAGAACTAATCGGAAAATCCCTCTGGTGTTACAACAAGTGCCCTATTTAAAATGAAGCAAAAAGAAAAAAAAAAAAATCAAGTGGGAGAGGTTTATCCACAGGAGAAAAACACTTTAGAAAGGGTAATAGAATTGTTTTTCTCATGTCCCAGGTTAATTACACTCAGAAGCGCTTGAAATGAAAAAATAGTTTTTCAGCACACTCCAAGCATATTATCAGGCAAGCAAGCCTTAGTCTGCACTGCAAATGAAGTGCTCCCTTCCAGCCCTATAAAACTGTACTTTAAAAGTACCCATGATGAAGCAGGCTGTGTGCTGACTTCAGTAAAGTACACTTGCTGAATCATAATCTTCATAACAAACTTCGCTGGAAGACATTATTCATGCAGGAAAATGTTTGAGGTTCCAATCACCTTGTAGCAGTAACGGTTGCTTGGGTTCTGCCAGAGAGGGAGCAGGTGAGGTGCCTACAGATTAGCGTTGTATAGGGTGTGATCTTTTGCTTCCATGCTGTTTTGGGTCTGTCTACAGTACAAACATTAAAATGCTAGTTAGGAGCTGCCAGTTCTGGAATATGTGGTATTAAATTCACTAGGTTTTGTGTTTATGCCATAAAAGCTGTAGGTGTGAGTAAAGGTTTTAAATTGCACTGACATAAGCAGATGGAAGTCTATTGAAAACGTTTTAAAAAGGTGCAAACTTTTAAATATCTTTTTAAGTTAAATCACTGAATAATGGTAATAAAACTATATAATGAAGCCGAAAGTAAACCTTTTTCTTGCAGTACTTAATATTTTTATTGTTTTTAAGGTTGTCTTGTAATTAGGTTGGCTTAATTTTAGTGAAAATAACTGAAGGATGAAAGCATTTTGTCAAATTTTGCTTTGATATCTAGCTGAAGTCTTCAAGAGGGCAACTGATGCAGCAAATAGGATGCTGAAAGAACATAGAAGCGTGTATAGACTGGGTGGAATTTTCATAGGTAACTGTTTCAGGTGCATAGTTCCACTATGTTGCCTGTACTATGTAACAAAGTGAATCATAGTGGTACTGTGCCATGTAAATGAGACCTTAAATTACATTAGAGTTGCATCTGTCCTTATTTTAACGTGACACCTGCCATGGACTTTATAGAAATTGAAGGATACAGCAAAGAATTAAATATCTGTGTCTGGTTTAAAAAAACAAACAAACAAAAACCCCACCCAAAAAAATCCCCCAAAACCTCTTGGCTGCTTTTGAACTCAAACTCCACCTGAATTGCTTTTCTTTGTAGCTTATTACATCTCTATGAACACAAATGAAATACATATGTTTGATAGTGCTGTTTATCATAACAAAACTCCTGGGATTTAAACTAGGATAAAACTGACCAATAGTAAAATCAGTGCTGCTTTACTGATACAATAGCAATAGCCTGTAAAAGGAGTCACTGTTTAAGTTTCTTCTTTTTATATATTTTTTTTGTTGTGTCCTCAACAAACTGCTGGGGCTGAAAGTGAGTAGAAAAGTGTGGTTTACTATTCCCTTTTCTCAGTATCAAGCCACTTAAATGCCAGCTGGTATAAAGTTAATCTTTGTTATATGCTTATTGCTATTTTCTTGGAACACAAGAACATGAAGATTCATACATCTAGATCCCTTAAAGCATAATGCTTCATAATGGCCACAACTAAAATGAGTGCCTGAAAGATTTCTCCGAAAGATTCTCTATTTCGATAAAGCATTTATATTTTCTATCTCCCTAATGTCTCTTGTGGACAGTGTTATTATACAAATTGGGAGGAAAAATTATAATAGTTTATTTTTGTCTATCTCACTTCCCTATTAGGTTTATAAGCAGTTTTTTAGAATTGCCTATCTCTTTCTATAAAGCTGATGGTTGATGTTATTCACTAATTATGACACAACAGTGCTCAAAGATCCCAGTCATGGCCTGGACCCTATTGTACTAAAAGTTGTACACAAGCATGATAATCAGTCACTAAAACCTAGTATTTTAAACCAGGAAGTCCCAATGTGCTCTATAAAAGAGGTAAATACCATTATTGCCATTTTGCAGATCTATCAATATTTCCTAGCTTTCTGATTTTATGTACTTATTATTTTAAGGTAGTTTATAATTCATAATGAAATAATTTTGTAAAAAGCAAATTAAAAAAATTTCCAGCACGTGGCATTAGGTTGTCTTCCATATAGCTCAATCAGTAAGGTTCAAACATTTCTATCCAAAGTAAGAATTTCTAACTATCAGACTAATGGAGTAACTGCTAACAGATTGTCACCCACAAAAGCATGGGATATTTTTTTTTATTGGGCTTCACAGCTATTTGCTGACTAATGAGGAGACTGTGGGATCTTGAGGTCCACTCCAAATTGTGAGGGAGATGTGCCCTGTTGCATACAAAGCTGTTTGCTTCCGTTTCTCAGTCTGCCCCAGTTTCCCCTTTTCTCATTTTTATCTTGCCCCAGTCTCTCTGTTCCTTGTGATTGTCTTCTGAGACTGCTTCCAGAACATATCCTAGTCTTATCTGCCAGGCTCCCAACCTTTCTGCCAGGCTCTTTGTCCAGCCTGTCCCAATGTTCTTTCCTAACCCTGCTGCCCCCAGGTCTTTTTCCTTGTCCAACCTGCCTGCTGGCTTCCCTGTTTGCTCAAAGACCCAGTATGCCCCTCCAACTACCTTTCTTCTTCTTGAGATTTGATAATATATTCACATCTGTGTGCTGGCATTTATTTACCTTATTCATTCCAATTTAGTCACTTCCTTCTTGCGTTGCCTCAACCCAGCGTGAAAGTCTTATTTTTCTAGCATCAGCCAGGTGAGAGAAAACAATATAATCTTCTGCTGGTGGTGGCTCACTATCATCACGTGAGACATCTCAATGACGTTGCTTGCTTTGAAGTTGCATGTGCTGTAATGCTTTAAACCCACTGAATATCTAGCTCTCTGTTTCTTTAGGAGTTGAGTACAACCCACATTGCAAATGGGATAGTATGTGTATACCTAGTCAGAAAGAAACTGAAGATATTTAGCATATTGGAGAGAGGAAAAACATGTTAGATGATAACACAGAGTTTTTGTATTTGTCATACTGAAGTATAAGGTGGCAATATATCCTTTTCCCTGTGCAATGCTCTGTGTGTGCGATAATAAGCGTAACAGTAAGACATGTGAGATCACTATCCCAAAGTGATGTGTGTCACTGCTTGAATTCCTGGTGCTTAGAACCAGTAGGTTCTGTTTTTTTCAGGCAAGTACAGGTTAATTGGGGAAGTAAGGGAGCTTTAATCCCCACATTAGCACAGCCAATGTGGCACATGTTTGCACATCACATTATCAGGCTGTGTCATTCCCTGCTGTCCCTGAGGAACTCTGAAACTTCAGAAGTCTGTGATACTTACTGTTTCCTGATTTGTCAGTAGTTTCACATATTTTAATTCCATTGGTATTTATCCCAGCAAAAAAAAAAAAAATTATTTACATATTTGAAAGTATTTCCTTTTCTTTCTGGTACCTTGCCTGTTGTCCTGGTTTCGGCTGGGATAGAGTTAATTTTCTTCCTAGTAGCTGGTAGAGTGCTGTGGTTTGGATTTAGCATGAGAACAATGTGATAACACACTGATGTTTTAGTTGTTGCTAAGCAGTGTTTGTACTAAGTCAAGGACTTTTCAGCTGCCCATACTCTGCCAGCGAGGAGGTGCACAAGAGGCTGGGAGGGCATATAGGCAGGAGAGCTGACCAAGACTGGCCAAAGGGATATTCCATGCCATATGACATCATGCTCAGTATATAAGCTGTGGGGGAGTTGGCCAGGGGGCAGTGATCGCTGCCTGGGGACTGGCTGGGTGTCGGTCGGCAGGTGGTGAGCGGTTGCATCACTTGTTTTTCCTGGGTTTTGGTCCTCTCTCTCTCTCTCGTTGTTTTCCTTTTCATTACAATTTATTATTAATATTATTATTAATATTATTGTTATTATATTTCAATTATTAAACTGTTCTTATCTCAACCCACAAGTTTTCTCACTTTTACCCTTCCAATTCTCTCCCCCCTCCCACTGGTGGGGAGTGAGCAAGTGGCTGTGTGGTGCTTAGTTGCTGGCTGGGGTTAAAGCATGACACCTGTGTATGCATTTTATATTTAAAGACTGTTCTGTCAAGAAATACTATGTTTACACTATACTCATTAAAACTGAGCAAACTTCTGGTGATTCCTTTATTAACTAGTACACTGATTTTTTGCATAGCAGAAGTCACAAGACATCAATTGGATTTAATTAACTTTATTTTAAATTACTAAAGTAATGACAGTAGACAATACTGTAGCATGTTCATAAGTAGTAAAAGAAGTGCTTGTACTGTTATATTATTAAATCTTAATGAGACTATTCATAGCAGAAATTATATTTATTATTTATTATTGCGGGAGTAGAAACGTGTGTCTTTGCAAATCCAGGATTTCTCTTTGTTGAAAGAAGATTCTGTCTCTTCCTAGATGTGTAGTCAGAAGATAGTGAAAGGTCATACAGTTAGCAACCTTTGGGGTTTGCCTGCCTCTCACCACAGGGATTCTGCCTTACCCCTGTTAGAAGAAGATACAACGAAAGGTGAGTCACAGAAGCCCACCTGGGTACTCTTGCCATCAGATGTATACATAAGCAGTGTTGTTTGCTGCTTGCAGTACGCATCTGGTAATCAAATTTTCTGGCACCTCAAAACTTGTAAGAATTGTGATCTCAAATGTTGCAAAGGGTAGAGATCAACTTTGGACTACTTACTTCGTGTGGTAGCTAACTTAGGAGATAGCATATGTTATGTTGAGCATCATCCTCCCGAGTCAGTTATCTTGTAATTCACGTAGTTCAGTTGCTAGTGGAAGGAAGAATTCTGTGTGATGGAGGATTCTTGTATGACTAAATAACATGGTCAAAATAAATGGTCATGATTAATGTCTGGTTTTTAATCATTCAATCTTAACTAGACCTGCACTTGCACTATTTTAGCAATCAGTCCATATTCATGATTACACTGTGGTTTACGAGAGTTAATTCTCATCCATTCTGCCTATTAAATTGCCATTGTACAAGCATGTAATTCCTTCTCAGAATCAGCACCATTACAATGTTTCATGTATCTGTCAATTTTTATAGGCAAAGTTCACCTTCCTTGAAGGTAAAATATTGAATATTGAAAGATAAGAATCTTTCAATAGAAGTTTTGATTTGGAATTGGAAGAACTTCAGTCTTGCCTTTGTTTAATTCTTTCTTTATTGTTACAAATTCTTTTTCTTTCATAGCTGGAATGTATATGAATTGTTCAGTAATGTCATCATCTTGTAGGTGTTCTGAGCCTAACTGAACAAAGGCTTATCCCTCCAGCAACAAAGGTAACCTTCCAGACACGTCCTGTTGTATCCAAAGCAGCACTTTTCCATGAATTTCACAGGCAGCACAAGAAGTCAGCTGTAGGTGAGTGCGAAGGATTGATAACAGCCATCAATTGCATCTCCAACTTGACTTTCAGGCCCTTGTTTTATCTCACAAGGAAACAGCTCTCTAATGAGCACTCACTCAAATTCTTAAGAATACTAAGTGCATAAAGATGTACGTGAGCATCATGCATCTTGCCACTGAAAGGGAATCAGATTTCCTAATCCCTGTGAGGATTTGGTTCCTGTTCATTTCTGAAATCCTGGTAGGTTCCTACCTGCATGTTTCAAATTCTAAGCACCTGGATCTGAAGATTGGACCATTGCTGTTAGTCTAAAGCCAGTGTTACTGTAAGTCATGACTTAACATGACTTACAACAGCTGATCAAGCATCTGTTTTGCCAGTGTGATTAAATGAATGGCTCCTAATGAGTGAATATACTCTGGGCAATGGGATTCTGATCTATCACAAAGTGTACTCAAAACTGTTGTTCCTACAGCTGCTTGTGGCATGTGACATCAGTACGGAAAGGAGCGTAAGCAAATGAGCAGTGGGTTCAGTAGCGATCCCATAAATTTGAAAAGTTCTCCTAATGAAAAGGGGTGGTTGAAAACTAAAATTAGATATGGAGTAACCTGGAGTGTAAGTGCTAATGTTATGCTGTTGTTATCCTGGGGATACTGTTGGCTGGCATATTACAAACTTGAGAACATTATAGATTAAAACTGTGATACATTTTTCTGTAGCCTCATCTCAGTCTTCACAATAGCAAGCTGTTATAACATGGTTTGACTTATGGCCATCCAGTGGCATTCCTCAATGTTTTTTGGTGATAACTCTTGAAAATTGCAACCTGCTTGGACAGGAGAGCAAACTGGAGCATGCCAGTACCTAATGGTAGGTAGTAGAATGTCAGTTTGAGGCTGTTGTTGCACTTCTTTTAACAATGAAACCTGCGATCAATTTTTTTCTTTGGCACAGGACAGATTAGTGGTAGGGTGGACCC
>WAAD01042747.1:12500-25923 GCA_013389945.1 Fregata magnificens
TGGGTAATCATAAAAATTATGAATCTGAATTACAAAAATCGGGACAGAGCAGAGAAACACCAAGAGACAGAAGTTTGATGATACGCTGTTTGTGGTTTCTCTCTTCAGTTTTGTAAATCAAAAATAGAGCCTGAAATTCTCTACTGACGTTTTCTTGACTTCAGCATTTAGGACAAATCAGAGTCTGATTTTTCTTCCTGTGCAAGTGGGATTCCAATAAATGGAGATAGTCATAACTGTGAATTTCTCAGCAGTCTTCATTTTCACAACAGTTTCAGACTCCTGTCAAGTTTCTGGAAATAATCCAGGAAAAGGGATAGTGAGGGCTTAAATTATACTGCTGTGAGGAACAAATGTTTCCCTTTATTTCACCAAAACAAACACTTTGGATTTCTAGTATAGCTAAAAAAAGAAAGTCGATTCCATTGTTTAAAGACTGTTCAGCATTTTTGTCAGCTAGTGTGAGGAAAAATGAATTTGAACTTTCTAATCAGATTTACTCCCACACTCTAATGGATGAATACACTTCTGCAATATTTGGGATTCAAATAATGTTTCTCTTTTCATTCAGCTATTTTTAAATGATTGATCAATCTTTCTACCCGAATAGTGACCTTTACAATAAATAAAATTTGTCACCTTATATAACCTACTGTATATTTATCAAAGCTTCCTCTTGTGTGATGCATGAATCCTTTTTAAAAGCAGTTTCAGCTGAACAGTAGGTGTGCCAAGTATGGTGAGAAAAGTTAGGTATTATTTATTAGACCTGTCCCAAGCAGTGGGAAGCACAAGGTGGCTGAATCCTAGACAGCTCATTTTCCTCCTTCCCCTGCAGGCATCACCCCATGGTTACTTAAACTGTCATCCACCTCCCGCTCCGTACTGCTACCGCTTTTTTCAAAGGCGAGTTTGAAAAGTGTTGTGGATTCCTTGTTGAGAGAAGACACTGTGAGATGAGCAGAATTTATTAAGAAAATGGCAGCTAAAGGGCATTAGGTCATGGCTGAGGTTGAAAAGGGAGGTGAAAGCAGGCCCTTCACCATTAATTCATGCACCCCTTATTTTAGTACTTCTATAACTCTCCCTACGCTTACCCCTGTGTGAATTGGGAGCATTCCACTGAAGTCACTGCACATACACTATCGTAAAACTCATGTGAAGGAGGAAGGCCCTCAGTGTCCTTTCAGTGCCACTGAACTGAGAAATCAAAATTCCTAGTTCTCGCTTTGCAAGGTCGACCCTCCTGCAGACCAGCTCCACCAGTGGGGTGCCATGATGCACTGAGGTCTTGTGCAAATGAACAACCACATCCTCAAGTGCTCTGCCACCGCCGGCTTTTGTCAAGATCACTATTTTTAGACAACATTTGGAGTTTAACTTACCCAGATTGCAGGAATAGATCAACTAAAGTGGTGGTTCTTTGAATCAAAATAGGAGCTTTGGCTTCTGGCAAATGCAAATTTATCTGAAACGTTTCGTGCATTTGAGAGCATATGCTGTAGCGCAAAATGTTAGTGATACATAAACCAGCTGTACATAACAGAAATGACGACGCAGGTTACAGTTGTACTAGAACATGTAGACTATGATCACAGTATATGTAATTTATTTGGGTTGAATTTTGCTTGAACTGCAAGGAAAGGAATATTAAGCCTCTGCCTTTAATAAGCATTGTCAGATGACCAGCCGTGTAAGACAGAGGGTTCAAAATGTATCAGGTGTGAGGATTAATGTGGTTCATGATGTCCATTGGAAGGTGAGTGATTCACAAGGAGTGAATATTCCTCTCATTAAATCTAATGGGGTCATGTCAATGGAAGCTAATATATTGTGAATTAATATGTGTTATTAACACATCTAAGAAAAGTACATGTGGTATAGTTGGTATAATGCTATAGTGTATCTGCAGAACCATAGCAAGATGCAAGTTTTAACTTCTGTTCAGTTGCTACTTTAACTGTTATTCCTTTCAAATAATTACTGATTTTCCAAGTGGTATTTGCATGCTATTTTTCTGCCCAGATTTAGTTCTTAAAAACAAATGTGTTTTCCAGAGGAGAGTTTAGTGTAGGGAAATCAGCTGCTTTATATGTTTGAAATGTAAATCTTTTGAAATTGTTAGGCAGCATTGTTAGTGGCTTAAAATTGGTCCCCACCTGAGAGAACAAAATGAAGCCTTAAGACTAAAGTTTAAGTAATCAAAGCAAGCTTTTTCAAATTACTGTATCTTAATATTAGAGTGGCAAAAAATTGATATCTTTTACATTGATGTAGTTCTGCAGGTTCTTGGTGCCATTGTGCTAACTACAATATGTAAGTTTAACAAGAAATTACTAAAAATGAAACTGGTGATTTCTATTTCTCTATGTTTTATTATGTTCCGCTCTCTTGTGTGCAAAGTGGTATTGCCACAGCACCTTAGAATGCTGATTACTTATAATAATTGTTGTTGTAATTTGCCTGAAAGATCCACTATTACTATCTTCCAAAATGAAAGTACTGAAATACTGGGCAGATTTTAGTCAAATTAAGTTTTTGGTAGGTTTCAGATGATTGCTCATGTGCAGATATATGGAAATGTAAGGATCTTGTTACTGGATCAGTCAGGATTTTATGCCAAGCACTGAATATTAGGCTGAACTCCCTCATTGATTTAATCACAGCTATTGCAACTAGCAACTCACGTTGTGTGTGTTTGTATATACTCACTGATTGATTTAGAATTAACTGAATTTAAAAATTACAGGATTAGAGATTATAGTTACAGTGGTCATGTCATTTCCTGCTGTCTTTTTGAATGCGAGTATGCAATCAGTTGGAAGTCTGACCTCCAAATAGATAATCCCAGCTCAGACAGGCTGCCAGTCATTCATCCTCTGCAACAAAGTGATCAGGTATCACTGAGACATCTCCTTAGCGAAGTGATTTTGCTGCCTTTTATCTGTGTGAAGGACAAAATGTACCAGGATTCCTGCTTAATGATGGTGTCATTTTTTTTGAGGGTTTAAAAAAAATCCAGCAACACAGAAGACTCAGACAAAATACTCAGTCTGCATGTTTAAATTATAAAGCTCTATAGGTCTGTAACATTTAGGTCTGTATTTAAAATCTCATGACACAAAAACATGGTGTTACATCAGTTCACTAATAAAAGTAGATTCATGAAGATGATGCAATTAGTGCTGTACCACGTTTGGGATCTGAAGTACTTTTATTACAGCTTTTTTAATCCAGAAGTCTGATTTCTTTCAAATATGTAAGAGGGGTTTTCTGAATACAGTTTGTGAGGGGCTTTACTTGTTTTCCAGGATATTCCCAATGCATCCGTGAGCATATTCCTGATCTTGCTCTCCAACAGAATATGCAGATGGGAAGGCTGTGTGACATACTGGGTATGTTATGAGCTGTTGGCTGCCTATTTTTTGATTGTTATTTGCCCATAGTTGTGAGTAATAGAGAATGACCGATGAGGATTTTCTTTTTGTATTAATGTTAAATACAGAGAGCATATAAGCTCAGAAGTAATTTATCTGCTATGGCATTTGCTCTTGTCCACGTTATAAGAACAACATGCTGATTCTTTCCGACTCTGTGATAAGGTAAAGCAGCCTCATCCTGTGGCATGCTGAGCACCACAAATGATCAAAAGTGTTTAGTGTTCTACAAAATTAGGTAGCTAATTCTGCTAGTGTTCATTCAGGCTCATACGGAGAGAAAGATGTGCTAGAAAAGAGTAAGCCCTTATTTAAACCTTTTTTTTTTTTTTTTTTTTAATTGGCAAACAAGGCAAAAGGCATACGTTAAAAAGTTTTTCCTAGAATGACAGTCCTCTTTTAAGCAAAGCAGTGAAGAATATTATTTGTCAATGACCAACTTCATTGGCTCCCTGGAATGACATACTTTACATGATTCATGTATATTTCAGTATCATTATTATTTTATAAATGCCATTTAGTAAGTTTGTAACAAAAATGTATTAGATCCAGAAATTTACAGTTGCCTAAAATAATAATGTAATTGCCTTTATATATTATCTCAGCACTAATATTGTTTTTCCACAGTACAGGGTTGGGGGTTTTTTGTCATTTTTTTTAACATAGATTTTTTTTGTCTCTAAAATGATAGTTAGAAACTTAAAGGGACAAAGTCAACACATTATACAGGCATTCTTTATCACTTTAAAATCTATGAACATGAAAATTGGTTCTACTGTAAAATGTAAAATACACCATGAGTAAGATACAAACGAGTTAAATATTAACTAGATTATTAACTAGATCAGAAGCTTTACCTGTGCCTGGCAGAAGAGCATTGATATTTACTGTATTGGTTTTCTTTCTCTGTAGAATACCAGAGGATTTCCTTGCTTGTTGTGACCTGCTATTAGCTAATCTGTCTCTGGAGCCTCACTGTGTCCAAAACAGACTTGTATATCTCTTTATAGGGCAGTGCTAGGAGTAGTAAAATGTGTTGCAGGATTTTATTCAACAAATTCACTTGAGCTTGTCAATTTTTGACAGCGCAGTCCATTCAGCGTTACAGCCAACATTGGCGAGTAGTCTTTTTGTACCCTAGCTGGTAAATTATCAGGCTCATTTTGCAAGTCTGAGGAAATGTCTAAAAGCAATAGAGTATTGACTAACAGTTCTAATGAACTGTTCTTTTAATTATTTTTTAAAACTTATATGGTAATGAACTGTATTATATAAAGGCTCTGTCGGCACTTCAGACACAGGGCTGATTGTCAGATGCTGTACTACTACAATGCTTCAGTTGAGATTCTGGCCTTACATTTTTTAATGTGGGTTGTCTGCCTGTAGCAGTACGGCAAAACAAAGTGAATGAGTGGGATATCTTATTCCTTGACAACATTAGTCTCAGGGTTTCCTTAGTCCAATACTTGCTTTGCTTCCGATTCATTCATATGTAATAGCAGTTGTCCCTGGCACTTTCAGGGCTCTTGTTCCTATGCCCAGTAAAGACAATGAAAGACTTCCTACTGATTTCAGCAGGAGTTGGATCAAAATCTAGGAGTGCTTTTTGGCACCGTATTCTATTGATGTTGCAAGGCCCTTAGCTCTTCTATTAATATTTTAGAAGAGCAGAGTAGTTAAAATTTTCCAAAACAGCATATATTAAAGACCTTCACTTTCTCACCTCTAAGTCTTATGTGTACACTATCTTTCAGCCCAAGTTGTTTTACATGCGGAAAAACAGATTTTCACACTGTGGTATTTAACTAGCTAATCTGCACACTCACATGCTCGGCAATAGTTATTAATGGTATCCTACCGTGAGCTTTTATGTGGACAGGACAAGAATAGGAACAGGCCATGCAAAATCCAGGCAGCATACGAAATTGCAATTTCATCAGCTTTCTAAACTTAATAGCTCAGTTTTATAATTTACTGAAGTTAATGGGATATATTTTTAAAGCAGTGCACAATTCCCATTGATGTTAATGTGAGTCGCACATATAAATCCCCCTGCAACACTTTCAGAATTCTGCCCCCAATGTGTTCTGTAGATTGAATTCCGAAAACTAGTTATTTCTTTGGGTTGCTGACCTGTCTTCAGAGAAATGCTGAAGCACAGAAAAAGCAGTTAAACCACTAAGATTTGGGAATTACAGATCTCATTTTTATTTCCAGTGCTCTTTTAGGGAAGCTGTTTGTTAGTGAACAATCAGGAATTATCAGATTGCTGTTCTGAATGGAGTCTACCTTTTCTCCCAATAATGAACATTGTGCCCCTTTGTTTTAGATGCCAACGTGGACGTCATCTACATCTGCCCCCTTCATCTGAGTGAGGAGTTACTGCAGTATTACAATAAACTCCTGGGTCTGCAGGCAGCTGTTAGATCTGGGAACCCTGAGGACATGGGTGACCTGCAGGACAGGTTCAAAATTCTCACCCCTGAAGCTATAAACAGCTTCCCTGTGAGTTTGTCTTCTAATTACTACAGCTTGAGGGATGCAGTAAAATTAAATTGGAAATTTTATAACTTGTAACGCTCTGGTACACATCAGTGAAATATTATTGCAAGTTTAAGGGATTTACTGATTAGACTACTAGTTAGAGCATTGGAAATAAATATCCCGGTTTGGCTTTATAGACTTAGTTGAGATAGTCCTATATTGGCTATTTGTAGACCACTGTCCTTTCTTACTATATGCTTGGGACTGGGAACTCGATAGATTTATATCTCTAAGCAAATCGTAGCAATAAACCATTCTTATTACGCAAACTTTATCTCTGGGTAGCCCAGCATTCAATCATTCATGTGTTTGTAGTGTTTCT
This sequence comes from Fregata magnificens, assembly GCA_013389945.1. Lineage (NCBI taxonomy): Eukaryota > Metazoa > Chordata > Aves > Suliformes > Fregatidae > Fregata > Fregata magnificens. The sequence continues at coordinate 18,804 of WAAD01042747.1, forward strand.
TCCAATTAAATCCAATGCAGAACTTCTTAAAGAACAGAACTTAAAACTACTTAGGTTAGGTAAGACAAAAATATTAGTTCCAAACCTGTCAAGTCAGTTTTAAATCCATGGTCTAAAAAGAGACCTTAATGAATGTACACTACATACAGTGTTTCTGAAAATACTGCAGTGCAGCGAAGGTTCTTTACAGTGGAGAATAACTGTACATTGTAAATATTAAGTCCACAGTGTCTTAGCTGAGATTTGATTTTTATGAAACTTTGTGGTACGTTTATATCTCTAGGGTCTATGCTTGAAGCCCTGCTCCTGTTTTCGATATATGTTAATAACCCTCTTATTATTTTGTCGAACAAGTATTTGTTATACCATATACTGATTGAAACTGATGGCTTCCGAAGGTAAAGAAGCTTTTTCTATTTCATAAATGTGTTGGTTTTCAAATGTAGTTCTGTAGTAGCGTACTGTTCAGCAAAACACTTGCGTATGTATGAATCCATTTCTGTTGAAATAGTCTGAAAACACCTATGTGAGAAAAGTGCTTAGTTCTTTTGCTGTCTAGGGAGGGACCCCCGAGTTTTGCCATCGTTAAAATGAATTCTGTAGATATGAATGTGTTCTGTTTCCTCTGAAGCTGGAGAAAAGCATCAAGATGATATTTGTGTGTTTAGGAACTGGCTTTTCTTTAGTATTGTCCTTTTATCCGAATACTGGAAACCTGCAAGAATCACAGCTGCCTGTGCTGGGCCTTCACCTTGTAAAGTAAAATGATTGGGATGGTAAATGCTTGGTAAATATCAGTGATATATTTTTCCTTTTTAAATTGCGCTTTAACAATTGTAGCTGTTTTTTCTCTGGATACTGGGTTATTTTTCCAGTACTAACTACCAAATATTGGAAGCTTTAAGAATCCTTCTATACAAAACATGCTAAAAATAATCATCTAAAACACATCATATTATGGATAAAAGATGTACTGGTAAACACGGACAGGCTGTCCAGGAATGGAAAATGTCTTTCGTGAATGATTTTGGTCATGGTGATTTGGCTGAAGTAGCTTTAATGTAAAAGCAGGTTGTTTTCAGGCATGCAACTCTTGTGTATAGCCCTCACTCTTCCAACTTCTGTTGAAATATTCCAAACAAAGTTTCTTTTCCAGAAAAAAAGAGAAGAGCAAACAGCTTTGTGAAAATTTATTATGCAGCTATGATTTACTGGGAAATGTTTACATGCTCTGATGTAGGGAGCTAACCTTAGTTACAAGGACTACATGGTTCTTCCATGGATATGGATCACGCCACTCACCCAGTTGTGGAATGCTGAGAAGTGTATTAGTGCCAAGTGCCATCAGAAAGAATGGGCAATCACAGGTTTTACGTGATACCAGGTTGAGGTATACCCTTGGCTGTTGAGGGTGGTACGCTTGTTTATATGCAAAATCCTCAAACTACCTTGTTTGCATTAAGCATATGTTCTTTACCATCTACTAGCTAACATGTCCAAGAAATGTATCTTTTGTGTGGAGAAGAATCTGTACTTGTAACTGATCCTGGTCACCCGTTGGCTTCAGTGACCGTGGATTTACCTGTCATTTTGTCTGTGTAAGGGTTAGAGCTTTATAGGTTCTTTTTAAGCATCTTTCTTCTGGGTTATTTAATAGAAAGCCTTTGTTGTACCTAATGTATCTAAATTTATTCCTAATATACGAAAGTGTGGCTTGAAGGCCACCTTAGCAGGCTCCTTTGAGCAATTCTAGAAGCACAAATCAGCCTTGGCTTGGTTTCCTAGCTATTTTGATGGAACTGGATGGAAGGAAAATCTGTGGAAAAAGACACCCAGACGCAGGTAGACCTGTGCTCGTTGGCGTCTGCAGTGGGCAGGCAGAGAGAGACTGTGAGAAAAGGATGTCCATATACCGTTGTCCTTTGGCAGTTGCTGGCTGTTAGAAGGACCTCTTGTGACTCAGTGCATCCAGGTGTGATGTGAAACACTGCTAACAAAGGGTTACACTATCCTGACCCTCAGCTAGCAGCATATCAAAACAGCGTAGTGGTAGCTTTGCTCATCGTGGTGAGGCTTATGCCAAGGTCAACTTCTCTGATCTTGAAGTTTAAAAAGAAATCAACAGGCTTGAGAATTAAGATCTAGCCTTTTGGTTAACCTACTAACCACTGTTCTGTGCAGTGTCGTGCTGGAATTCTGAGCATTTCTCCGTTTTCCTGCTTTTACCTGCTTTCACTTGCACTACTATATATCATGGCAGCTATACCACTCTCAAAGCAGGAATGAACTAGATTTTACAGCCTGTTTCCTGCACTCCTTAATTAACTGTAAAATCCATTATTGAGAGACACAAAGCAAATCTCGTCCCTACATCACCACTCGTGGCCCCGGGGAGCAAGTGACCGGGGCTGGAAATTGATCCTGTTCTCTACATGGCAGAACTCTGCCACGAGACCAGCAGAACGGGCCATCTCCCTGCTTTTATACCAGTGCTCAAGAGAAAGGAAACAAATTCATCAGAACATTGAGAGTCTCAGTTTTAAAATTGACGGAAGGAAAAAGACTCCAGGAAACTTGTTTGTTGTTCTTTTTGCCCTTATACTTCTGTGACTCCCCTTTTTCCTACTAGAACTTTGAAGAGTATCTCATTTCTTTGACTTACAGCCTTGCTCTCCTTGCAGTATGTCTGACTCCTTCACAGAGAGGCTTGGGCACTTTTTGGAGCTGTGTGTTTGGTATGAGAAAGCACTGAGGAATTGACAAAAGGGGATTCCTTTTGTCCACTTCCAGGGCTGCCCCCATCTCCTTATCCACAATCGTCCCCATCCAAGTAGTGGAATCGGGATTTATACTTCAGTCCCTGTGAAGGAGCATCCAGGACTTTGAAGGAAAATATTCTGGGTTCTCCAGTCCTGGAAGTCCCCAGCAGATCCAGTATTTAGGCTGTCCTGAAAAGGAATGCTTTCCTGACTAGGGCCTAAATGAGATGAAATCTCAATGCGAAGAAGATTTTCTTCTTGTTACAGTTGTGATTTGTTTATGGCAATCTATTGCAGTGGATGTTTCTTGTACTATTTCTGCGTGATGTCCATCCCTATCTATCTCGACCTCAGTGCACCTCTATCTATACCTTTGGGAAGATAATTGGGTTATCTGCAGGCCATGCATAGGATATGTTGTAGAAAATATTTTTGAGGTTTCACCTGCCATGACTAATGCTCTTAGTTTAAATTTAGAGGTTATAGCATCTGTCATGAACAGCTTGTTCAGCAATAGATCTTCTTTTGGGAGGAATTTTTCATTTCTTCTAAAAGAAGTTGAAACCCTTGTACTTTAAACAATAACAAAAATACTACCCTCTCCTTGAGTACTCTGCAGTTGCGTTTACAGTAGCTATTAGAACTACTGTGTAATGGAAATGTATATCCCCGGTAATTTAATGTGATCAGCGAAAGCTTTTGTAAATCAAAGTGTTTTATTCTCAGAGAATCGCTTAAAATACTGCTGAACTGTATGGTCAAATACATTCCCTGCTATAGGGGTTTTTCTTCATTTTTGTATTGATTTTTAGGAGCTTTAGAGTTAAACCATGCCAGAAGTGTTGCTGAGATGAATCACTATTATCCAAAGGCCACCAGCCTCTCTGCCGACTGACAGAAGGATAATTCCACATGGATCAAATAAATACAGATGTGTAGTAATTAGTTCTATTCCCAGTGAGCCCATTTCCAACACACTAAAGATGTGCACGATTATGGAGCCTCACCCCAACAGCTTTTATCAATTTAAACTGCTAAGCTACAGGATAGGTCATAACCCAGCCTGCTATTAATAATGTATTTATTGTGTGCAACATTATAAATTAGGTTCATGGAATAGAAAAGAACACCTTTTAACAAGAATAATGTTATCTTTATACAGAAGCATCACATGTGCCTAGCCACTCAGCTGAAGTACAGTCCCAAGACAATCAAAAGAATAAAAATTCTTATCCAGAGCAGAGATGCCTACATTATTGGAGGGGTTCCCCACAAAGATGATTTAGCAGTGGCTGACATGCTAAATGTGCCTATATTAGGCTCAGTGCCAGAAGTGGCTCATCTCTATAGTACCAAGTCTGGAAGTAAACGAATTTTTGCCAGTGCTTGTGTGCCAACCCCTCCTGGAGAATCTGACATCTACAACAATGAACAGGTAAGCAGGATGTGGTCTGGGACGTGTCAATGTGCAGATGCCTGTTTTCACTTGATAGGATACAAACTTTGTACAATTACAGTGACTGTATCGATTAGACCCTAACTGGGTTTGATTAAATCATGTATGAGGTTGGGTTCTTTTTTGGCTCTATCTGACCAATTAAATGCAATTTGTATCCTTGTCAGGAAGTAATACAATTGTTCTGGTGTTCTTCATAGTCTTTCTTGAGAATATATAAGGGCGTTTGGTCTGGTTACGTCAAACAGTTTGTGTTGCTGCTCCATGGATGAAGTTGTGGCCTCAGTGAGATTAACAGGAGTTTTACCAGTGACTGAAAATAGAACAGGGATTTCTGGGAAAATTAAGTATTGGATGATGGGAAAATTTCTTCCACTTACAAGTCAGCCTATTCAAATTGAGGTTCACTGAGCATATCTGCAACTGAAGTTTTACCTTCTATCTGGCTTATCATTGCTAAATTCACCTGTCTTCTTAGCATGACCAGTAAGAAAAGAAAAAGGTATTACTACACTAAAATTACAAGGCACAAGAGTTTTCTGTACTGTGTTCAGTTTACATACGTTTATTTTGCATTCAGTGCCTCAGTATTTCATTCTATAAACTGATTTTGCAATTTGCAATGATACGTCTAAGTATGATCCGTACTGATTTTTTTGAAGATATTTTTATGGTGGTGCTACATCTCATACAGGAAAATAATCAGCGCCACGGTTTGTAGGTATTCCTACTTCTTAGAGAGGCTTTTCACATTGCTTTGCTTTTTATTAATGACCTTTAACACTGAAGGCAATCTAAGCTACACAAATACATCGCAACTTCTGTAGTAGATGAAATAAATGTAAGATCAATGATCTGAAAAACAACTGATTTATTGTTAAATAATTTATGTTAATCTAATACTTTTGATTCATACTACAGTGTTATGGAAGTTCTACTTCTGCTGTTCGCTTGTATGAAACGTTGACGTTTTAGGTTAAATAATCAAAGCAAGGTGACGCTACGTTAAAGCACAAATCAATTTTCACTTAAAGATAGCACATAGTTCTTTGTGATTGGTACAGTCCTTCCAGTATTATTGATCCTTTTCATTACTGTAGGGGAGTCGTCAAGAAAAACACATTTATGTGATTCTCAAAAGCTACAAATAGTAGCATCTGGAGCACACATGTAACTGTATTTCAGGTCAACATTAAAAAAAGAAAAGTCCCCAACGTTACTCTGTAAAAATGTAGAAGGCTCTAGCCGATGCACCAAGATCTGATAATACTTTTACCAGGTTCAAAGGCATTTGCAGTTTCTAAGAAGCTAATTACCTCCTACAGCAGCTGGGCAAAAGGCATTTTAAAGCCATTTAAATCTGTGTACATACACAAATAAATAATCACCATTTTTATAAAGCCTGCCTGGTAACTCCTTCGTACATTTATAACCATATAATGTACTCTCCAGCAGGAAAACTTCACAGATGTTTTGGCTGGTGTTAGAATCTGGCACAATCGTTTCTCAGATTTTGCAAATAGCGTCGTCCATCCCATGTTGTTCCCTGTCACAAACATTTATTGAGCAGTACTGATTACCCAAAACCTAAGATCCTGATCGGACAAAAAAGCCTGGACAGGCAAATTCCCCTCTGCAGAATACGGCTTCCCCGACCGCCAAAGGTGCTCAGCTGCTGTTTGGTAGTCTGCACAAGTGGACTCAAGTACGGGATGAAGGCTGTAGATTCTTCATCAAAAAACATTCAAGGTTGTTTTCGCTACGTATCCAAGATAACTGTAACAACACAAGCATCTCTAAGAAAAAGAAACTGTGCTTACAAAATAAATTTCAAGTCCAAATATTTGAGAACTGGAAGTCCGAATTGAGGAACAATTTAATATTGTCATAGTGCAAAATACCTTTGTGTCATTGCTCCACAGATGATTAGTGTTCTCAGCCAGCTCATCATTGACAACATGGAAGTGCGGCGTTGGTTGTTTAAAGTGAATGATGAATCTGGAGGAAATGGCACTGCCTATTGTGACGTTATTTCCCATTTGAAATGCTACCACTGGGTTCAAAAGGAATGTTGGAGATACAGCCCTGAGAGATGGGGCGAGAAGTGGGCACACGTAAGTAGCAAAGGAATACGGTGTCATGGCTTCTTAATAGTCCACTGGGGTTCTTCTCACAGTAAATCCTTTCTCTGAGATTTCATTTTAAGACTTTGGTAAGAGTTGATATTACAGAGTCCAGACTAGCTTGTACAAAGCGATAGATAACAGTAATTCATATAAAACAGTTAAATATTCCAAAATATAAAGGAATGCCTGGCATCCAACTGTGGAATAAGTCGGGTGTCATAACACTTCATTCGTATGCAATAATGTGCAAATTTTACACGGTGTTTTTTATTCAAAGTGAGGACGTGTATAAATGAAAGTATATAGGCAGCAGAGCCTTATATCTACATAGAAACTTGGAATTATTGGAACAAAGTGTTGGACTAATATAGTTGAACAATACTAATCAATTTGAAACCACATACAAACTGATTACTTTTTAATCTGGTTTTCTAAGGATTATTTTTTCTGTACATTTTTCCTCACTAATAACTTTTAAACCTGTTAGCTATTTCCAGCTGTATAAGACAGAACACTTGAGGTCTCTGAGATCATTAGACTCCTGCATGTTTCGTTACAGTGGGTGTTTAGGTAAGGAGAGACATCCTATAAATACTTAACTGAGGGAAACAGTAAAGCATGAACTCATGCACTGTAGATTCCGAAGAATCTACATGATTGAGAGAGGCTGTGAGATGATACATTTCAACCGCAGAAAAATCCATATGAAACTAGACTTCATTAGTTCTGGCATTCAGAGAACTATTTGTAGTTTAAATATTCATTGGTATTTAAATGTG
>WAAD01042747.1:35434-64972 GCA_013389945.1 Fregata magnificens
TTTCTATTCTTAGATGTTAGCCATAAGGTTTTATCGTGTTCCTCCAGAGCTCAAGATAATATGATTGTGGCTTAGGACGTTGCCAAGATCAGAGGACGGCTGGTCATCTTCTGAAGCACGGGATGCTCAAGAGAGAGGATGTAAAACAGAAGCAAAGAGACCCAGGGGAAGCAGGCAAATGCTTATGAAGCAGAAAGAAAAGGAGCCTGAAGCAATAGAGTCAGGGTCCTTGCACTTTATATGCTTGTGTACTTCTGGGACATTTTTGAACAGTAAAAGCAATGCAGTTAGTTTCTGTATTTAATGGGGTTGTTTTGTGTGTGTGATAATATAGTAAAGAATTTGAAACTAGGAGAAAGCTAGTTTATCTCCTGTAGTATGACTAATCAAACTCTACCACAGATAGACGTACAAATACACTAGTGAATTTATGTTACAGATTGGAGAGTGTAAAAGGATAGCTCCTGCTTTAGAAACGCTTTTGGTTGATTATTCCTCCTTTTTTTTTTTTTTTTTTTTTTTAATTGCTAAAGGGTGTTTGGGCTGATATAACAGCTTAAACATAGAATCAGTAAAACTATTTCTGGCGTATGTGACTATTGCAATATGCCCAGTTTCAAAATATAAACAACGTAGAAGTTATTGACTGCTGGTATTGAACCCTAAGCAGTTACCAAGTGCTTAGCATTTTCAGTTGCCAGATCAAATTATTGATATAAATTGTAATGAAATAAATGCTATACTGAAGGGCGGAGGGGGATTGTCTTTCAGAGGAGGACAGTTTTCAATAGGAGGGAAGAGTAGTAAGCAGAAAAATTAAAAAAGGCTTCCTGACTGTGGGTAAACAGTAACCACATTTTTTTTTTTTTTTTTTTTNCCTGGTTTTTAATCACCCCACAAGCAGTTTTCATTTCTGTAGTAAAATTGCTTGTGGTTCTATTTAATTTGTTTCTGCAGGAGCCAGCTTTGGTGAAGATCTCCCAGGAGCTGCCGGGCCTTTTAGCACAGCACGTACAGCCAGTCAATGAGAAACGATTCCCTACATGGGAAAAATTCCTCCAAACCTTTCTTAGTCAAGGTAAATAAGACTGCAAAGTCGCTGTTAAGTGTTATAAGGAGTAATTATACCATATTGTATGCCATATTCTTGTTAATCTTGGGCCCATTTAAATATTTATCTCCTTTTATTTCTCCATTATGCTTCAAATGTTCATTTACGAATGAATTATAGGCAACTATTCTATCATTCATATGTCCTATCCAAGCATTTAACCTATATTAATCCTGGATTACCTTCCTCACATGATTCTGAATCAATAAGCACCAACTCCTTAATCCTGGGTTACTGTACTGGAGGCTGTCACATATGGCAAAAGGGCTTTAGGGAATGCTAGCATGTGAGTTTGCACATAGGTAAATGTGAGAATATTTCATCTTTGTTAGGTGTTGGTGAGCAAACATCTGCGAGACTTGCTTTTCCCTCCCATAGGACCAGGAAGGGAGCTATATGTAAACTCTGGATGCTGCATACGTACGTTGCATAAAGTCAAATGTGCTCGTAAGCTTTAGCTGGCTTGGAGAAGAGCTGAGCTTTCTCCCCAGTTTTTGCCTTCCAGGCAGGTGGTGTTGCCACTGAGGATCAGTAATGCAATGCCGTGTTGTCCCTTACAGTTCGTTGGCACAGACTCCTCGTTAGACCATTGCCGTGCTCTTTCTTGCCCTCCAACCAAAGGAATATGAACAAGTTCCAATCTGATAGCTGGATAGTTTTGTTCGCGTGGTGCCGAGTCCTCAGCAGGGCTTCCTGCATTAAACCCACTCATGGCACCTTTGGATCAAAGCTGGCCAGTACCCAACTGGCCTAGAGCTCAGAAGTGAGCCCATGTTTGGCCGTAAGAGGCAGTGCAGATAAAACCCTTGTCTAATCACTGCAAATCAGTGTATCTGTAAGTGGGCTTTGCCCAGACATGTGAACATCCTATATTTGTATGCCAAATTTTGGATGGAAAAGATGCAGTGTTTGTGGCTGGGTAGTAAATTTCTGTGGTGATTCTGCCCTGCCATCGTTTTGTATTATATAAAACGGATATATATGTTTCATACATTTCTTTATCTGTGGAAGAGACAAGGATGACTCAAAGCTTTGAAAGTATTTTTTTGAAAAATAATGCCAGTTAACATATATAGTACCAATTTTTATTACATGTTAGTTTATCCTAAGTAAATGAGTTATGGCATTATAGGCAGTAAAAAGGCAAATCCAGAACACCAACCAGTTTTCTTTGTGATTTTCCTATGGACAACCTTGCTTAGAAGTTGTCATCTACAAGCCTTCCCATCTACACACCAAGTTCCTCACTTGGTGAGGATGAATACCAAAAGGCAGACTACATATCTCAGACCATCATATGGATGGGAATCTCCAAGATTAGTTCCCAGCAGGAGATACCACTCCCTCGAGGTCCCAGCGTTGCATTTCACCGCTATTCTGGGCCTGGCATTTAGCTGGGCTGTAGGACAGCCCAGAATTCATTCATACTACCCAAGAGCATATTTCTCCTGTCAGATATGTGATATATCCAGTTTGGAACTGCTTCCAAAGCATCTGCAGCTCAAAAGCCACTGTTGAACTGTACAGCGCTATAGTAGATGAGACATCTTCTTTCTCTTCTAAGAGATTCATGGGTTCTAGCTATGCTGCTCACATTACATTTATTTACTTGCTGTATCTCCATAGCAGTCCTCCCTGCAACGTCTGAGCACAATAGGAGCTGGATGGTTTCATTCTGTGCACTCTGAAGAGCATCACATGTGAATTTGATTACTAGCTTAACAGCTAACTCTTTTCTTACTAGGTGGTGTGATAGAAGCCTTCCCGCTCTCAGAAAATGTCACAAACCTTACGGTGGATATGCTGATAGAGCCAACAGGCAAGATAAAAATAGTGTCAACTGGAGACCAGCTCCATGCTGACGGTCCTTTGCGGTCATCTGGCACTACCATTCCACAATGTTCTGTTGATCCAGCAGTTCTTAATTCACTCTGCTTAAAAATTGGAGAAACCTGTAAATCTAAAGGAGTGCTTGGTTACTTCTCAGTCGATTTTGTGACTTTCATCCATCCACAAACGATGGAGCGGCAGGTGAGTGGGGCAAATATGTTACTTCACGCTGTCCCCCTGAGATCAAGAAATGTCTGCTTTCCTACTTGATTCCGACGGATATCAGGAGAGAGCTTTGCCCTTTGGAACAGAGTTTGTTTCTAAGCTGTGAGGCATGTGGAGGGAGGGAAAGCACATGGTCATTCTAACAATAGCACCAAATTTAGACCTGATCTGCCAGGTGGACCTGAGGAACCTTTTTCACCAGCCTGAAGAGTAACAAACCAAAAAAGCCTGTAGGGCTGCTTTCAAAGCCGAGTGATAAGAAAATAATATTTTAATTTCTTCTAATGACTTTTCTTTCCCTAAAATAAGTGCATTCTGCATTAAGCTGGTAATTACAGACGATGGTCTTATGGCTAAGAAGATTAGATTATTTTAGTTTCAAAACGTAGTTTGATCTGTAATAATAATTACAGGGATTATTGTACTCTTTTGAGTAAACCGGTGTCTGTAAGAATGCAGCTCTGAGCTTTGAGGGTGAATCTAAGGAAGAGGGGATATTGACAATTTCTTATTGCAAATAGTATGGTAGCGATGAACAATTTGGTTTACATCGTAATGGCTAATTTAAGTAGAGAGAGGTAATGGAAAGCAGTCCAGTTATGTCTCAAGAAGTTACAGCCCTGGGTCAGGAGTTACTGTCTCTTAGATGGTACAGAAGAGCTGACTGTGGGGTATCAGTTCATTGTGAACGAAAAGAAAAATATGCTCCTTCAAACCACTTTTGCTCTCCATTTGGCTCTTGGTCTGAGAGAAGAATTTACTGCAAGAAAGATGGATGTTGATCTCACACCGGATACGAAATTATCCCCCAATATCAAAACACAGACCGAGGTCAATGTGTGTCACATGACAGTGCGTACGATTAAAGATATCGTTGCAGGGATTGAAATGAACCTGCATTGCTTCCCAGGCGTAGGGGCCTGGGAGCAATGAATGCAATGCATCTACATCATCTCACTTGAGGGGCAGTAACTTCCTAAAATGTGCTCATGCGACAGCTTAAGCTGTTTATCTCTAGCATAAATGTTCCGGTGGAATTCCCTCTGTAGATCCGTGTCCTAATGAGTCTTCCATGTGGGCTGCACAGGCTCCTGAGTGTTATTATCAGAGCTCTTTGGTCTATCAAATCTCTGAGGCTTTCTGCATGCCTGGTATCAAGAGTAGAGCGTGAGGGCAGAGCAGTGCAAGACACCATTCCCGCTCCCCTCCTACAGCCTGAGGCCACGCGCCGCTTTCTGCTGCAGCGCAAACATGTACGCAGTTAGTAGTTTGTTTGCTTTAGAGTGTTTCAGAATACTTTAGCAGAAGATCAGCAAATCCAGGTGCTGTGTGACTCGTTGTGAAATTCGGTTTTACAATAGTGTCTGACAGGATATCATACTTCCTCCAGTCCTGAAAACATCATACTGTGGGCACATTAACTGCAGGCACAGGTTGCACTAATGTGGGAGGAGATGGGTGGCCTTTTGGGGAGTCTAGACTGAAGAATACAGCATTTTAAAGAATGATATTCCAAGGTTAACACCTTGAATTACCTAGATAGGAAAATGCTGCTAGGAAGCCAGTGCGGTTTTGGAGTGCTGGAGCACTGTGTGACTTACATCAGGCATAACTGAGCAGAATGGGAGGGACTAAATAAATGTTTTCTCATGGAATCCTGCCCAGGAGAGTCTTTTGTGTAGATGCGTAATGGGGCCTTTTCAAAAGGTAAAATCAGAACCACTCAAGTGACCCTAGTCCTCCCTGCCAGAGTTTACAGGCCTATCAGCAAAACCTCATAGTCAGCTGTATCAGAACTTTTCACAACATAAAAAGTAATATGACAAATCAAGACAGCAGAAGAGCATTGACTCCAGAATCTGCTGTTGCCTACAATGGATGGCAGGGAAGCAGAGGAGGGGTGGCCACTGTCCCTTATAATGCCTAACTGAACTTTCTGATCTTATAAGTGATGGAGGATGTTGTCCCATCCAACACACACTGCTTCCAGTGCCAAGGAACAAATAGGCAAGAGAATGGATTTAAAGAAGCAATTTAATCCCTGGCATGAATGTTGATGATCAGCCTTGATCATAGTTTGCAACAAAATATTAATCTTGCGTGTTCCTATGCTGGAGGAATCTGGTATTTGTTTTATTTATAAGGTCAGATTTCTTTGTCATAATGCAATCTACTAAATTCTTTCACCAGTCAGACACTGTAAAAACCAAATGCAGGGCATTATTGAATACTGTATTCTGTTTAAAAATAAAAACACTTTCATGAGCTTAAAAACAGTGGAGCCAGGCTTCCCCTAGATTTGTGCCTTGGAGTTAAGTTCCCACGTGTTCTCCAGCTGAACTCACCCTGCAGCCTTTCCCGTGTGAGGTCACTAGTAAGGTCTCTTTTCTCTATGCACTTATTTTAGGAATCTCATAGGACTTTAATATATTTGACGGTTTTACCTTCTTCCAAATTTGGTTGATATTGGCCAATAGGATTGAATATTATGACAGGTGTACAAACCTAAAGCATAATGCCAGACTAAAAGAAAACAAAATGAAGTAAAATCTGGGTGAAGAGACTGAGCGTTCAGTGTTCTGGTAGTGGCCTTGTGTTTGAAGACTAAAGAAAATGAGATGATTTTTAAAGAACATGAAATCCTTATTGTTAGTGATGAATGGTATTGTTGAGCTTACTGGGTACAACTATACAAATTCAAAAATAGCACATGGATACAGATGCTAATTTGAGATCCGAGCATCAAGGCTCAATTATTTCTTGTGTTTCCAATGCACCTCCTTGTTTTTTGCTCTTTTGACATTCTTTTCCTCTGCAGTCTTCAATTAGGACCCTCCCTGTTTAAGAAGTGTTTAACTGTAAAAGGGAACAGATCTGTACTTAGTGGGACAGGCTGTGCAGTAAGGCTGGACTTTCAGAAGATGGTGTGGCTGTATGCACTCAGATCCATTTGGGTGTCCGTTTCTCCTAGGCGTCTGAAAATCACAGCTCCTATGGTGCGGCAAAAGGCTTTAAACACAGGGCTTGTATTTAAAACCAAAGAGTTAGCATATGGTATCTATTGGCAAAAGCTGGCTCTTTGGCAGTGCTATGACAATTATATTCCATTTTAAGCTCAGAGAAGGCTTAAAATCAGACCTTTGGTAACTGACACCACTGTAGGGTGACCGTGGTAAACCAGACAATTGGAATAACGTTAGCTTTGAAATACAGATCGCAGTTACGTTTGACTCCCAAAATGTATTTACCCAGGCAGCGTAATCAGAACTGCGGATAAGCCCTATTGGACAACTTCCATGTGAAGTTGCTTTAAAAAGATTAAGGGATGACATTCTCACCCACTGAGGTCAATGGGAGTCTTGCCAATTGCTTCACTCAAGGCAGGAGTTCACCGAAACGCGGAAATGCTTCCTAGATTGTTACGGTTGTGACATTTCCCGGCAACAACGAGGGCATATTAAACCAGTCAGTGTTTCTTGTGGTCTCTTATTATCCCTGTCTGTTCTGTCTTGGTTTTCTTCCCTTGTTTCCAATTGATTCTACCTCGATATTTCCTACGTTTGTCAGTGTGTACCACAACTTTAACATTATTTAAGCGCAGGTTTTTAAATTTAACTAGATATAGAGGCAATTAATGATGCCATCTGTCTTGTGAGGGAGAGATTACACAAAAGATTGTTTGCCAAAAAAATAGTGCTTACAGGAGCACAAGAAATCCTGTTAGACTCTCAGAACATTTGCTCACTAATTTCAGAAGTGCCCACTTTAATGCAGTAGCTGAAAGGCTCAGATACATTTCCTGGAAGTACAGTATACTTAGGCATTCTTTCAAAGTTATGTTTTACAGAAAATATCAACCGATACATGATATTTTCAGTAAAACTAAAAATTAAATATATCATTGAACATCTGTTACCAATACAGTCTGAGTATTTAAATACTTAAAAATCCCTGAAACGTACATAAAGTTATATGCTACATAAATACAACTCTTTAAGAAATGGGAAGGGCCAAATAAGTGAAAACATATTTCTGCCTCTGCGGACTGAGCAGCTGTATGCTGCAGTCCGTGTCTTCACACGTACTTCCCCTGTGCACTCGTGCGAAGGGGACTTCAGAGCAAGGGGAAGAAATGCCTGTACTTTGAGTTTCAGGCTCTTCATCTAAAAGCCTTTAAAACTCTGTCATAAGCATAAAATAATGTTGGTATTGCTTACATTTTTAAAGATTGCTACTGTTAGCGAGTGTTTTCCTTCAACGTGTTTTTGTCACATTGCTGTGACATTCCTTTGGAGCACGAGCAGCAAAGAGACTCTGCGTGACGGATAAGGAAAAAGACATGTCTGTCAAACACACAAGTCAATGGGAAGCCAGAGTGAATGTAGAAATGAGAAAGTAATCTCTGTTTGGGTCACCGTAGAGCTTTGTGCCTGTCACAGACACAGCAGTATCTTTACTCTCTTGCAGTTCTTGTGGTCTACACTGACCAAAAGGTGACAACAGGGATGCTGTCCTCAGGCCCGGAGGAGCTGGGTGATGCTGTAACATTTCAGATGTGAGATACACCGCCTCATATTTCCACTGGGCTTTCCACGTGCTTCTATTTGGTACCCAAGTCTCTCCCAGCTCCCTTTTCCTCATCCTCACAGGGGAGCTTTTCAGCCTGTCACTGCCTGTGCAGTCCTAGCTGGCCTGTTTGCCACTGCTGCTACGTACAGCACGTAATTCAGACAGATCTACAGATTGTATCGTCCTCCATCTACATATAGCTCTTCCTTAAATTATGATAGAACTGGAGGAGGTTGTAGCTTGCAACCGACAGCATTGAGGGTAGTGCCTGTAGGAGGATCTAACTCCTGTCTGATAGTCCTCACACCTGTCTGTCCTGCGGTCTACTGCGCGTTGTACTTCATTTCTTGCATTTCATTGTTTGTCGTGTATAACTCTGAGGCTAAGACTGGAGTCGCAGTGCTGGGTTAGCTGAGGAAGGGGACAAGGCAGAGCTTACCACTGACAGCATCGCTCTCTGCACTGCCCACCCCAGAGCATGTGGGGCCGAGCACGGCGAAGGTACCCACGGGATTATGCATTGGCTGCCATAAGCTGCCTGGCTGGGAGCACCCCGGCAGGGATCTGAGGGGCAGAGAAAGCTGGGGACTTGACACAATTCTCTGTTTGCCTCAGGAATCTATTTCTGTCTTGGTTATAAGCATCTGTGATTTGGGAGACGGGGATATGCTGTTTTCACTGTCTTGGGGGAAAAAGTGGAGGAGAAAAAGTAGGTGCATGACTTGGACTGAACCGCTTCTGATTCCCACTCTATTTTCCAAGACTAATGTGTAAGAGCAAGGCCTTGACCCTTTGAAGTGAAGCCTTGCACAGTGTTGACTGAATGCCACTCAGATCCCAGCTTGTCAAGGAGCTGCACCTAAATAAGTCCATTTAATTGAGTGGGACTGCTTGAATGCATAAACTTACTTACAACCATAGATTTGTGGACAGATAATTTGGAGAAGCGGGGTCATAAGTCACCTTTTTCATCGGTCTGATAGCTTACACAGCCCCATACCTCTTGCAGCAATAGTGAGAGAACACTGGATAAAGTTCAGTTTGGGCACAGTGGAAAAGGTGAGGCAGAACATACCAAAAGGAGAAATATAGAGCTGGGAGGGTGTAGGTGGGTATCCTCCCTCCGTTCCAGTCCAGTGGCTTAAAAAGACCCTGAGGACGACGGCTTCAGGGCTGCCAGCCAGCGTCGGCCATGCAGGCAGGTCTGGGGTTAGGGAGAGCAGAGTACAGATGTCTCTGAAGCCCATCGGTCAGCTCTGGCGTTACAGTTTAGTTCATGCTTTGAGGGATGCTTTCGGTGGGATGCTTTCTTCTGTATTCACATGGGCGTCTTAAGATTTCTCTAGGCAGAATGTAGCATTTTCTATGTGTTATTTTGAAACAAGAGCCACAGTGTTTTCATTAACCACCTTCCAATCTTATATTCAGCAGGATAGAGGTTAGGGCCAGCTCTAGGGCCCTAAAATTTAAGTTTTCGGGCCAACACCAGACCATCCCAGCAGCTGCCACAAGATGGCAGCCGGATAAGATCCTGTCTGTGATCACTGCTGAAATAATTAATTCTATTGCAAACTTTAAAAGTCATAAAAGAAGCTCTCTTTTCAACGCCCAAGTTGCATTAATATTTTACTAATTGACGTTTTTACAGTGTCATTCAACCACTTCTTTAAAAATAGCAGGTGTGTTCTTTACGATAACGCAGACATCAATACTAGATGCAGATAAAACAGTTAAACTGGCGAAAGAAAAGCCATAATTTAGTAACTCTTTAAGAATTTATGTTTCCTTCCCTTCTCAAGTTTACGTTTTAAAGCTGAAGCATTTTTATGGCAGTTGTAAAGAATTACACTATAATTGTGACTTTATTCACCTGACATGTCTTTACCATGAAGCGCAGGCTCTTAAGCTGTCCGTGCTGAAGGAGAGCGTCTCCTGGCAGCACTTGGCAGCTTGTGTAAAAGGGAGCAATTCCAGACCTCAGCGTATTTCCTTGTACAAAACAGCCAGTAAGTCTTGCAGTATGTATTTCCAACTATTTTTTTTCCAGCGGTGGGATTCTGGGAAGTCCTAATCTATGCTTTGCTTTGCTTAGTCTAAAACCACTCATAAGACTATCTAAAATCTTAACTACTGCCTCTACTTTTTTTTTTTTTTAACCATAAGTTATAATAAAACCCCAGATCTGATTATCTTTGAACTTTCATTTGTTGTTTGAAAATCAAATATCAGTTCTAGACTTCACAAATGAGCTCTGTTCCTATCAGGACGTGATACCTACGATCGTAAATACCTACGACTGCATACATGCCCTTATTGTATATCCTCAGAAAATGAGGATGGACTCAGGTAATAGATATTTGTTAATCTGTATGATGGTATGATCCTTTATCTTTACTGAAACTTGACCCTTGCACAGGCCTTCCTCTAACAGCTCCTGATTTACTGGAGGAGACTATAATTCATCTGGTTATTAACTGCCTGACCTCTACAGACATTGCTTTATAGACTTTGGAAATATATTAATAAAATAAAACTTAAAAACCAACCAACCAAACAAAACCAAAAAAACCAAAAAAAACCAAAACAAAACAAAAAAAACCCCCAAAAACCAACCCACAAAGCACCAGAGCTCAGATTTTCAAGCCATTCTAGAAGCTTTTGACACCCATTTGATACTACTTCAAAGGAAAACCTGTTGCAATCCAACAGATGTTACTAGAGAGCTGTACCTCTAGTTGAGAACTTTCTAGCCTGCTAAGGGAACAGCCCAAACTAATCAGTAGGTCTGATGTTTCATTTGTTCTGCCTGTGCTTGGAGCTCTGTGGAGCTGTTAAACTGTTCTGAAGATTATGTGCCACAAAGGTGGAGTTGGGTTGATGTTTTTAAGAAACACTTTTATTCAGTTTGGGTGTGGTGTGGTTTTGGGTTTGTTTTTTGTTTTTTTTTTTTTTTTTTTTAAATAGACTGCGGGAACAGCTACTACTCTGTGTCCTGAGACAAAGTGAAAAGCCTTTACTTGATTTCAGTAGGCTTGCATTCCTGCATGTAGGTTTTTTTCAGTTAAAGTCTGCCACAGATAGAAATGTCACATCCTGCTTGTTTTACAGCTCTGTCAGCACTGAACTGGGAGGGTACTCCTCCCTTCGAAACAGGAACCTTGCTGGAAAGCAGTGTTCCTTGCTCCGCTGTAACACTAGGCATTGCTGGAAACTGTATCAAGATCTGTTCTTCGCTGCTTTTATTCGATGGTGTGTACTTTTTCTTTAGAGCTCCTGCAGTGCCACTCTTACCTTTCCCCCTGACTTTTGCATCGGTTTCAACTGCTTCTACATTTCACAGTTTTCAAAGGCGTTAATAGTGGGAGTCTGCCTGAGCTCCTTCTAGTTACAAGTGGTAATGTCAAGAATGATGAGTGCCCTTTTATTTGCCACATACAATCTAGTGCTACAAAGTATGCAGGGAACCAGAGAATAGGTGGGCGAAGCTTTCAATCCACTCCCAGTGACGGTGGGGAGCAGTGCTGGAGGTCTGTAAATGGCACTCCCTCCTCCTCGCACAGTGCCCTGTGCCTCTGAGCCGCTGGAGGAGCCAGCTCTGCTGTGAAAGCCTCAGTCATCCTTCACAGAGACTATTCTTTCAGTTGAAGAGTTGTGTCTCCATTTGGGGTGACTGGTGCCACCTTTGTTAATCTGCTTTCTTCTCCACCGTACCCTCTTTTCCGTGCCTACCTCTTTGCTTGCACGCTGCATGATGCATCATTGAGGCTGACCAGCAGCATCAGGACTGCAGAACTGGAAGGAGCAGCCAAGCTGAGAGCTTCCTGTGCTCTGACATTTTAAGATGGCAAAATAAGCAGAAGAGAGAGTAATAGGAATGTCTAAATTCTACTGCCCAAATTGGTCGCGTACATGTGATGCGTAGCTGCTCTTGCTCTAGCGTTAGATGTTTTTCTGTGTCATGTTCTTCTCCGTATCTGCTGCTGATGGCAGCCTGAGCTGTACTGATTTGGCTTAGTGCTCTGCATGCCAAAGAGCACTTTCAAAGCAGTGGAAATATGTAATCTTAGCATGAGCCTGGTGACATCTTCACAGAAAATGAGAAGTCATCAACTATGGAGTCCACCTAATTAGAATTCTTTAGACACAGATATAAAGGATTCTGGTGCTCTTTTCTTAATTACAGTTAATTTTAGGTCATTGCACTCAAGGGACACCTGCTAACTTCAATATGGTCAACATGTGCTTAGTATGATAGAATGAGCTACTCCTTTCCATTTGGGAATATATATTGATATATTATTGGTGGAAGGTGCCAGACTGATAGAGCCAGCACACAGATGTCCACTGCCTACTTCCAGAATAAGAGCACTGGAAGCGGCTGCCTAGCTGTTGTCTTCACACGGCTCCACCAGCCAGACCTCGGACCTGCCGAACTTCCATCCCTGCTCAAAACTACCAAAACTGTTGCCTATTGCCTGGTTGCTATAATTCTGCAGAGCACTTGTGACCTTCAGGAACTGGAATGGGACTTAGAAATTGTTCCATTGAAGACGTCAGTCAACTAGTTACTAATGATCTGGCCTGGATTTGAACGAATAAAATGGGAAAAAAATATCCATGAAAATGAAGTTAGACCCATTGCCCAGGTCCTGTGTCCTTCCCGTTTCTGTAGCAGTGCGAAGGGGGTTTAAAGGGCACTTCTGGATTTCCATGGCAAAAGGGAATCCCCTGCTAGGATAAAGCTGGAATCTTATGCCATCTGTTCCTTCTTCCTTTCTCCCCGCATTAGGGATGTTCTGGGACACATCCAGGGCAGAAAGGGACATGGCCACAATACGGTGTTCTCTGACAATCCTGAGCCAGGAAAAGAATCCTTGGGGGCGATCCCGGCTGGCACAGAGTAATGACCATTTGGCTGCTTTAACTTGCAGTAGGGGTGGTTCAGCCTCAGGCTCAGGCCCAGAATGAAAGGAGCTGGACAGGTGGCTTCCAGCCATGTTTGCCCTCCTCCCCCTTGTGCTTGTGGCGATCTACACCCTATATTTAAAAAAGCAAAAAATACGATGACTTTACCTATGTAGAACGCAACTGTGACTGGAGCTTAAGCAGGTGCTTAGAGCTGTCCTTCTGTTCACTGTTAAAGAGTACCAGGCATCGGAGGGGATGGACACGTTCCTTCGTTACACGGTAGGGCCATCAGTCCTCCCTGTTGATCTGAGCCCTTAATTTTGTAGGCAATGGTGTGAGGGTAGTCGGTCTGAGATGGTGAAGCCATGTCCGAAACAACTAGTTGATACGCTCTGAAAGTAAACAGAAACTCCTCAAACTGGCATCTGGTCAGTCTCATGATTTCTGGCACGAAACTTGCCCTGCTAAAAGCTTTTTCTCCTCTTCCCGGTGTTATGGCCCCTTCCTTGGGCAGAGGTGAGGCTGGAGCCATCCCCGGGTGCAGGGATCCAGGAGTGCTGCTGTGTCTTCCCAGCGCAGCGACTGGGAACGTGCCAGCGGGACGTTAGAGCCAGCCTGGCACGCTGGGTTTTTGTTCAGATTATGTGAAATGTATCACGGAAGTAATTAACGGGTTTCTTCTCTACATCTGAAATTAAAACGACGTCACTTGCGCGTACTTTAATTTTAGTTACTGACAACATGGCATTTGTTGAGTAACTCTTCCAAAACATATGTGCTACCCCACGCTTGGTACGGTTTGTCTGAATCTCTACCAGGGTGTAACGAATTTGCCTTGTGCTAATGGCTGTTTATGTTCGCCAGGCTGCATTTTTTAATGCTTTATCTGCTGTTAAATGCTCAACCCATTCTCTACACATTGCCAGAACACAGCCCTTGTACTTACCCAGATGCCCTACAGCCACAGTGACGTCTTTGCTTAACTTCTGTGGTTTTTCCATCTCAGCCGTTTTATGGTCCACCTTTGGTCAAACTTGCCTCCTGTCCCTCTGTTCGTACATCAACAAAGCTTCCAGATAGTGCTGGTGTAGACTTTGAGGCGAGCGCCAGGCAGGTGTAATATCAGGGTGTGGATTAAGAGCAACCAGTTCACTTTGTCCGAGCTAGGGAACGGTCCTTGGATATCCAAGATTTTCAACAGTCCCTGGTCCCTCAGGTAGCCCTGCCATCTCTTTCTGGGGGCAAAGCTTTAACTGAGAATCTAAAATCCAACTCAAACAAGGTTCAAGACACGTTGGCTGTTACTGATTTGTTGATCAGATTTATGGAAATTAATGTAACGCTTCTACAGTATGTATAGTTTATAATTACTATTCAGCTCACTGAAAAGGTTAGCACATACTGGAAAAGTACAAATCGATATGAAAGTTCCTTCCTGTCTTGCAGAAGTGATGATAAAGAATAAATTATTGAAGAAAATTAAGCATTATAATTGGGGAATATTCCCCTACTACTACGTAAAGCCAGCCATTAGCATCTGATTTGCATTTTATACCATGCAGCAGGAAATATTTAAGTTGACAAATAGGATATTTAATACAGCAACAGATACTTGGCAGTTAGATATTAACAACTGTTACTGATGTGATTTATTCACCATTATAAAAAGGGCATTACTATGTGCATATGATTCAGAAATTAACTCCAGTTTACCAAGAGGCCTTGACTGTCTGACCTCTTAATATCCTTATAATGATGCCATTTACCATTCAAAGGCTTATTCAAGTCATTCACTGCTAGATTTGTTTTAAAGGGGTCCACTGTAGGGCAGATATTTGCGCGCGTTAACATTTCTCATTGGCGTAGTAGGCACAAGCATTTTTTAAATGGGAAAAACTCATGGGTAAAACCACGCTCAGGTCATTGGGGGCAGAGGAGCCTCGCAGAAGCAATGCGCGGTACTTCCTTCTGCTACACCCTCGGCGTGGACTGGCCTCACAAATCCTGCCTGGCTTGTACTTTAACGCTTTGAAATCTTCTGGTTTATATGAGGCTTTTATAGTTGCCCGCAAGTACATCCTGCACACGGGTGGGGTGGGCTCCCCTTCCGCCTGCCGGTGGGACACGTTCCACTGGCAGCCCTACGATCTCGTGGTCTGATTCCTTGTGTAGTTATGCGAGTATAAATCTGAATTAGCACCGCAAAACAGTGGTGTGAGCGCAAGCACGACCGTGCCGCAAGTCGTATGGTTCTCCATGTGCCGAACTACCCGCTGTTCGATAAGGCCATGTATTGCAATGGGAATGGGCTTTGCTCAACCCCTGCGATGACCGGTACCTATTCTTACATGCTGATTCCACACTTCCCTACTCCTTTTACTCAGTTGAGCTTTGCCTTCTGGAACTTCCCTTCTTCTGTCTCAAAATACCTATTTGTAACTCAGTTTGGTCAACCTATTTGACCTTAATTATTCTTCAGCTGAAAAATCCAGGTGTGATATTTAGTATTTAGTTAATTACCTATTTAATGTGATACAGGCTTTACAGCTGTTGAGCTCAGATACCTACTTTTTCTAATTGTTGCTAAAATCTTGGTAGTACAGGTCACTGTCTTGTCCTTAGCCTTTCGGTTTTCTCTGAAAAGTTACTTCTGAAGTTACGTAAGAACTCTGATTGGTCCCGTTTGGAAGTGGTTTATCGCTGCCAGTGAGGCACCAGTGCAAGGAAACCACACGTGTGCATGCCAACATGCAGGAAAATAAAGGCATAGATGTTCCTTTGCACGACTGCAGAGTTTCACCCTTCTTGTTCTCTCTCTCTTTTTTTTTTTCATTTTAATGCACCTGTTTGTGTTTTGATTAGGTATGGGCGACAGACCTTGACCTTTGCTATAGTGACCAGCTGGCCTTGACTCAGCTCATGTTGTATGTGACAGATGGAAACCTGGATTGTCGCTCTAGCCGCTTTGAAGTATCTCTTGGTCCAAAGAAAATGAAAAGCCAACGTATTGAGCACGAGGAGATAAAAGCTGTAAGCAGTGATTTGTTTACAAATAAAATTAACGTAAACTACCGAAAAGTTAAAATCTGTCGTAGATCACTGTTCTAGAGGAGCTGAATCTGCTCCTTTCAGATTTTAAACTGCTACTTTTAGATTTTACAAGGTTAATAAAGTAAACGGGATACCATCACATTAGAAATTAAACAAAGGTTCTGGATGCTTATGGGTACCGGAGTATTCATCCTTTGTACTCAGTAACATTGATTTGTGGTAGTAACTAACTTCTGAACATTTCAGGTAGTTTTCAAGTTGTAAAAAATGTGGTAATTTACATGTTGCAAGAAAAAGGAAGGAGGTGAAAGCACTGCCCTGACTATGCGAGTAACTCAAAAGCAGCCAAGAAGCAATCGGAGCCTCCAGCTCATAAGCTCCAATTGGGGATCAGAAGCGAGAGCACCAAAGTTCTACCCCAGCTTTGTACTTCCATGCACAAAACTGAGGGTAAAACAATCAGGGCTACAACTGCAGAAGGATTTGGACACCGAAATCCCTCCCAGCTCTCACTTGAGTTAAACCCTAATATTGGTTCTCAGAACCTTCATTCAGTTCTGCATCCATCTAACTGTACAGTATTAATATTCAGTATTAATTATAGACACAGTCATTTGAACAGGAAGAAAAGCTCATAGCACCCTGACCGAGGCGAGTTCCCTAAGCAGGAATATGCTGTCATACCCCCTCCTGCCTGCTCTCTCTGGACCAGCGTTACAAAGCCCAAGGCAGAGAAGCACCCATTTGCAACACCAAGCAAGACAGCTGAGCCCCGACGTCCCCCCACCCAGCCTTTGTTTTCTATTGCTGGGTCAGGTTCAGCCACAGTCGGTGTCACGTGCTGTGAATTCACGTGTGCTCGGCCCTCAGTGGGTGTTGTGCACAAAGCCGAGGTGCTCAGGACTGTAGGTTTAGGTACTGAAATGATGAGTGCCTTTAATCTCTCTGAAAACTCGGGATTGTGTCCATAGTAGTGCCTCCCAGGGACGTGATTTTCAAGAAGATGGTGTTTGTGTATTGCTTTGACATCCTTATAAACACGCTGTCACAGAAGCGTGGTTAACGTATGACTTGCTTATCATGCCGATTTGTTAAATTAGATCAAACTTGGTGCAGGATTTAATATGGCTCTGAACCTTGAGACTGCCCCTCTAAAAAGGGAAGAAAGGCCTTTAGAAAAGTCAGAGAATAAGAAAGGTATGTATAAGTACGTGCATATATGCACATATAGGTCTCTAAAAAGATGCTGGTTTACACATTTTGACAGAAGAGTCACAGCTCCTTTTTTCATACATGGAGGAGGAATGTAGCACCATTCCAAAAATGTCATGGAGCTGTAATTTAGAGGTTAATGAGCTCTTGATCTATTGTTCTTGTCAAGCAACCACTTTTAGTTGGAGAGAAGTAAATTAGATATGATTAGTCCCAGTAGAATAAGTTTTAGAAATGAAAAGTAATCAAGTGGCAACTTTTTTTTTTAATTAAAATTCTGTCAGAATTAACATAAATTGTCCCTATATCCTTTAGTTTTCTTCTTTCTGTATTTCTGAGGTTTTTATCTCCTTAAGAGTTAACTACAAAAATGCATTTTCTCTCAGGAAAATATCCTTAGAACAAGAAACAAACAAACCAAGAGACAAACGCTTTTACAGCACATGATCTGTAATGAATGATTAAGTAAAACACTTTGTGTAAAATTATGATGTTAATAATGATTCTGTCCCTTTTAATTTATTATATATTCTCAATCCTGGTAGGTTTGATTTTGATAAAATGGAGCGGCAACTGAGTTTGTGTGATGATTTTATTTTTAGAACTCCTTCTTTGAAAGAACAAATTTCCTAGATACTGCTGCTACTGTAATTATGTACAAAACCAATCACTCATTATAGTTAGGATACATTATCTTCTAGACAGATGAGGCTAAATAAGCAACACATTAATAATTCATACTGCAGTTCATTATGCATGTGTATGCATGCTTTGTAGCTGAAATAAGCACCTCATCAACCTGATGCCAACCCTTAAACAATAGTTCTGTGTTATTGCAGCCACATTCAAGTTTACGCTTGTTAAACTGCTACTTGGATTATTTTATCAAGCGTTCATTTATTTGTGGTCCCCTACTGCAGAGAACAGATTTTGGAAGCTCCTTTTTTAAGTTAATGACTTGAGCAATGGGTGTTATTAATTCTCAGAATATTATAAACATGATTAATTTTCAGGCAGAGATGTATTATATAAGGATTTCAACTATGTCAACTTAAATGAGTCAATGTCAAAACAAATATCATTTTAGAAAAAATACTGTAAATTACATGCTTCAACGAGCAGCATCCCCACTCTGAATGAACAGTCCAGTATTAAAAATAACATCACAGGAAAGCCTTGGTTTAGGAGAATGTCTCTATTCAGTTCTACTCAATGCAACATCTCTGTTCTTTTGTCCTAAGCACTGGTAAGAGTTTAAGCCTAAGCGCAGGACTGATTTTTATCCATAGTATGAACTCCACTGGTGTCAGCTGTATAGCTCCTTGGAGTCGCTGGGCCTCGTCTCCTCAAAGACTTGCTGGAAAAATTATGCGCACTAATGCTGTAGCAGAATGCTCAGTCTTGGAGAAACCCAATTTCAAAAACTACCGATTATCCACTTTGGAATTTCTGCCATGGAGTAGAGCTGACTCTAGAACAACATATGTTACCACAGGGCAGGACAGAGTCAGAGGATCCACTTGGAATGATTTCACAGGGCTCAGTTACCAACGAAGCTGTGGAAATATCAAAAGGTGGTTCATAAAGAGTGATTCTGTAGGCCTGATCTATAACATAAGGTTTTACGTACAGTGTGAGGGAAGGATTTAATTTTGCTGCACGGAAATGTCTCTGTTCAATAGACATTGCGATGAACAGGACTTCCTCCAAATGGAGTCTTACTGCACACTTATATGAGTTCACTGAGAAAAAGCCATTTAAATAGCAAATAATTGGTTTCTGATATAAACCGCTGTGAAAATAAAGAATCCGGTGTTGTTTTCTCTAGCCTTCTCCAATAAGCAACCGGTGTGCAGTAGCAAGCAGTCAACTGAGGCACTCCAGCCTTTCAGTAATCTACTATAATGTTCTCCTCCAGATGTGTAAAGCTCATGGCGTTGGATTTGACCTCCAGGTACGAACGGGAAAGATTAGAAAATGTGATATTCACTCTGCATAATTTTTGTATGTAAATTCTAATATGGTGAAACCACTTAGCACAATGTAAAGTTTAAGTGTTTAGCATAATATGATGTGTAAGTGTTCTGTTAAAAACACAGCAAGGTGTTGCTCTACAGTTTTGCTGAAGAGGACCTGGTGTACATCAGAATTGATTTTATTTTAAATTGTTTTCATGATGCTAATTAATGAACTCTGAATTGCATACAGGTCTTCAGTAGTTCCTGTATAAGTTACTCTGATATTGTAATGCTTACCTGTCAGCTTACTTTAGCTGGGGTCTAAGTCTTGAAGAACTGCAGTACTGAGATATCTATCATCTGATCTGGCTTAAGACTGGAAGCAGTGAAGGATGAAGAGTATTACAACATGTTTGTGTCACACAACAGGGAGTGACACGGTGTCTCTCTCGGAGACCACGGAGAGAATGCTGTCCTGGCGGGTTTGTTCACACGGCTCTGAGGGCAACAAGGATTACGGCTGTCAGCCAGGAGCTGTGCTTGGGTTTAGGACCATGCTAGCACTGAGTTTTCACGAGAGCACTTGGCCACCACGTGGCCCTTTCACACACCTCCGTACCCATAAGAGAAAACATACCTTCAGAGGCCAAGAGGTCAGGTGATAACGGAGAACAGAAAGAGGAATGAAGAAATGAAAATGCAGTCTTTGCTAGGAAAGGAAGTGCTTAAGGCTTAGGAACAAAATTGTAGAAGAATGAAACGTGAAGGAGTTTAGAAGATGCTACACAAGACAGAACAGCAGATAGAGATTTCCGATCCTAAGGCACAGGGCTTCACTGAGAAATGCAGAGTTCCACGTGTCTTCTCAGTATAAACCCTCCCCAGGGATGGCACCCATCCATAAGACCTCTCACAGTGACACACACTAACTGTCGCCTGGCACATCTAAAAATCAAACTGTGAGTTTTGCTGCTGACCAAACTGTCGCCAGTATCAGGCCCGTGATGCACCAGAGCAGAAGGTTAATGAAAGTTCCTGTCCGGTATATATCTAAGGTGAAGTATAAACTTGAAGGACAGGAAAACCTAAACATATTTTCACGGTCTTTCAAGTGTGTGTAAGGCTTTTAGGGGCTAACCTGCCTCTTGATAAAAAATAACTGTGTAAGGCGATAATTTTTAAGATACTTATGACCATCTCTTCCTACTTTGGAACAAAAATATTTGCTATTGAATAGACTCTGCTGTATGTGTTCTATTTACATAAAGTTAACATATTCTCTACAACAAGTTAGAGCAATAATCTACTTACACTGAGCAATAATCCATTACATGCAATTCAAAACTAGCCTTTCTTAGATATGGTTATGTACTTACTCTCTGTGTTTAATACATTTATTATAATTATCACTATTTTAGGAATAATTGAAGAACTTTGTCTTTTTATTTAACAGGAAAAACAGGGAACAGTTTTTATATTGTACGAAGATCAGAAGCGATACAGATTGGGAATGATGTAAGTATCCACAGTCAGTTCCATAGTCAGATAAACAGCTGGGAACACACTTGATCTGAAGAGTGGACACCACCTTGTGTGCCGGCTTGGGCTCTGACACAGGTCGTGCAGGAAACGAACAATCTGACCACCACGCACTCACATTGGCTCTACTGTTCAAAAAAGTAAGACTGGCCTTCCGAAAAGTTTTAGGGAGGCTTTTGGTAATAAAAGCATTTGGTAATAAAAAAAGAAAAGTACAGGAATCTGCTCAGATCAAAGCCTGACTGCATTGCAGACTGAAGACCTACTGCAATTAGCTTTACAAGAGCTGGATTCACTGTCAGTAGCAATCTAGCTGTGAGAGCACACAGATTAGCACAGGCTTGCTTTTACAGGCAACGTTATTAAAAAGCTAACTATACACGATGCAAAGAAAGTTAAAGTTTAATGCCTTTTTATATTGCTCTTCACAAAGTGATCAACGGCAGTCAGCCAACAGCAGATCTGATAGCTTAGTAATTCTTTAGACATATGAACCTTCCCTAAGAAGTCTAAGAAAGCATAATCTGCACAAATCTACTATACACTGATTGAAAACCTCTCCTCGGAGAGAATTTATGTGAAGTTTACTGCCAAAATAGGAAATAATGAGTGGGGGGCTGAAATGGTCTGTTCTCAGTCTGTTCTGCGTTCCTTTGATGCTGGAGCCATTTCATTAATGACCTGGAAAAGACAACAGCTTCCTCGAGTGCTGGGTGCGACTGCAAGTATTTTGGAGGGCAGGAATAGAATTCAAAATGATCTTGACAACTGAAGAAACAATATGAAAACCAGAATTACATTCAGTTGGAACCAGGTGCAAGAAGCTACACTTAGAGAGCAGTAATGAATATGAGGAACAACTAGCTTTGCAGAAAAGGATCTGTGAGTTACAGTGGCTTACAAACTGCCTGCAAGTCACAATGTCATGATCTTACAGAAAGAGGTAAACAATATAACCTGGGAGACTTTGGAAGTAATCCTTCCATTCTGCTCAGAGGGAGGCAATGAAAATGTTGAGAGTTCTAGAAAGCATGACTTACAAGGCAAGGCTAAAGGGGGCGGAGGGGAAGAGGCAAAGTGAGATCTGCTAACAATCTTCAAGCACATAAAAAGCCTCTGCGGGAAGGAAAAATCTGATTTCCGTGTCTTTGGTAGTAGGATAAGAAGAAATGAACTTAACTTGCAGCAAGTAAGATTCACGTTTAGCACAAGAAAAAAATCTTGATAGTAAGGGAAGAACTAATTAGATTGTGCGGTGCAGTTGTCATTCGCAGTGTTTAGTAACAGATTAGACAAACCTCTGTCAGGATGATATAAGTAGCATTGATCCTCCCCTAGCACAGGGAATGGACTAAATGAATCCTAAAGATTGTTTCTAAGGCTGTGATTCTTTCAGCCTCTACTGAGCTCCTTGTGGATGCGGCTGTTGGTAGTATACAAGTGAGTTGGATTTCTTTAAAGCTTAGATATTCCTATACTGTACTGCACTCACCTGCAGTCACAATGTAGGCAGCTTCCATGGTTGAGCTGTAAAGTAAATTTGAAAGAAAATCGCTAAACAAGAACTTGTAAAATATCTACAGGAGCCATTTAAAAAAGTGATTTAGGCATCTGAAAGTGTTCCATATAGCACTGAACTCCCCTAACAGCCCACCGATGCTGAAAGGTGAGCTCTTTCCTTCCCTGACCCCAGCTATGGAGTCCTCTTCCCTCCTGACCCTCCTTTTATTGGATCGGTTTTCTGTGAGGCTAAGATAGAACCGGTCCATAGAGGGGTATACATGGCGGGTGGGAGTTGTGCAAGATAGATGGGGAGGAACCGACAAGAGGAGAAGGACCTGCCCTTTTCAGAGTCAGTGAACTGTTGGGTTGGCTTGTCCCTGTTGGTGTGATTTCACTTTGTCAGCCACGTACCTTGGAAAATGGAGTCCTTATGTTAGAGATAACTGCATCCTACCTACATTCTTGCTAACTCCTTTGGAACAATATATCAGTAGTTGCTCCCCTGGTAAGAAACATAACACCTCTTGGATCATCAGCTTGAATTGGCAGTTATTAATATATTACCAGAATACTCTCAAATATATTTGCCATACATTCGCATCCCAGATTTGTCTTCCATCAGATTTTCATTGCAATTTCATTATCTTAATTTGGAAATATTTTCAAGAATATAACAGTTTGAGCTTATAAAATCACTGAAATACCTGAAACGTCTATGTGAATTATCATCCATTGTACTACATTGGAGATCTGTTGTCACTTCCAGTCAGTAAATGAGGTACACTCTTCCTCAGCATAATATCCTGTTCCAGAAGATCGTATGTATTGAGAGTTTGTACGTACCACCGAGAAACCAAAGTCTCAAAAGCTACAACAATCTATGAGACGCTGATACTGCCGAAATTTCTCCTTCAGATGTCTTTCACAAATTGCAGGCAGAAGCAACAGCTCTTCTGAACTAATCTAGGTGTTTAAAGAGTTCTACTGTCTCAGTCCTAACTCAGTGGTGGCCTTTTACTTGGAGTAGCTGAAACCTTACTGCTTACTTCTGCTGAGTTGATTAATAAAAATTATTTATTGCACAAATCCTTTCTGTTGACAAGTTAAAATGGAGCCTCATCTTTCATATCTCCCTGAAGATTGCCACCTTGTGAGATTGAAAATACTCATTAAATTCCATCACCAGACAGGCACAAATGAGAGGGCGATTGTTTTTAAGCATGTGAAGGGAATCATTGGTAAACTCATTTGTTTGGATATCATTAACAGAACAATCGGAGAGGATCTCCAGGGGGTCCTCATGACCTTTGCTCGCAATCTCTTCATCATCCATCAAGAAATATCAGCACCTAATATGCAAGGCGAGACCAATTTTAAGGTGAGGTGTTAATTAACTAACGATCCTGGTTAATTTCTGTACAAGGGCTGAAAATACCTCATGCTGTATCATAAACAAGTGCTAAACCATTCCTTTTTTATTGTTAGCGGTATGTACTTTACAGTGTCTAGGTCAATATAGTAAGTCTCCCAATGAACCTGTTAGTTAAATTTAAGTTTGAAACTTTTCCTTTGAAAAGAGACATATTTTAGTGTGAAATTATTTGTAATGTAATGCTCCTGACTGTCCGTTGCAAGAAGCAAAGGAGCTGTTGGCACTGCCTCAGACAGTTCTGCCACAACTGTCCCTTTTATTTTAGAGGGACACCATCAAGGCAGGAATCTCAAATTAGAAACAAACTTCTCAGTTTATAATAGCTCCTTAGATTATTAACACTGATTTCTTTTAAGCAGGCAGCCACTGAGTACTTAATCCATTAGCTCTCATCTTTCACCCCGCCATCAATTTCACAAGTCAATTTTGTTCCCAATTTTCTCTGCTCTTTGAATCTGCCCGCAGCGCCCATCCCTGTGTGCCAGAGGACACTCTGGGGTGGTGCGGGGGGAGGCAGGACAAAGCGCGGGGGCTTGTTACGCTGGGAACATTCCCCCAAGAGTGCCCACCTTTACTCGGAAGGTCCTTTGTGACGACCTTGCTGGCAAAAGGAGACAGTAAAGCAATAATGAATCCCACCCCGTGCCCTGAAACTAGCACTCATTACAATGCTGCTTTTTGATTCCAGAGAATAGCTAAACTTTCCGGAGGGAGTTCTTTTGCTAAACTACATCACCTTTAACTTTATAAAAGGTTTCTAAGATCCTGTCTGTAAGTGTTTTGTAGAAAGGTGAAGGGGAGCGCTGTGTTACAGATTTGTATCTTAAATCGCATAACATAATTTATATCAGATTCTTTCCAGTGTTAACTCTGACTATATTTTCCTCTGACAAGCAGAGTCTGAAATGACAGTTTTAGAGAGGATATAATGAAATTTCAACATGTTACAGAATAAACAAACAAACAACAGCCCCCCCCCCCTTTTTTCAATACAAGGGAGTGAAAAGCAACCACTGAAGAAAAATATGAAAAAGAGAACTCTTCTTCATAGTGAGTTAACAATGATTTACGTATGTGAAATAGAACACCTGTTAGTTAATTAGAAGTACAAATTGCAACGAATTGTGTTTTTTATTTACCTGAGATTTGTACATATTTACTAATAATTCCCCCAACTGTCCCCAAAGTAATAGTAAATTTAATTGGTGCATCATGTCCTGTGTAACACTAGTTACCTTTTCAAGGCAAGTCCTACCAGCTGTGCATTTTGGCTGCTAGATTTCATTATAATGCCCATTAAATAACTTGTATTCCTTGAATCTGTTACAGATGGCAATTCAAGATATTGAAGCAATTCTAGGAATTACAGCAGAAAACAAACTGAAATTGGAAAAGGAGCAACCTTCGAAAGCAGATGCTCTGAAAGAATAGTTAACGGAACATGTTTAAGTGCCTTATTCTTTATGCTTCTGGAAACGCTTTCTCATCTCTAAGACCAGGTTTGGTTTTCCTTCTGCATTGGCGTGTGAAGTAATATTAACTGAAGCAGCACGTTTCCACGATTTCTGAGTGTGGTGTTTCGAAGAATATCCCTTCTTTCACAAAAATAAACTGTTGACAAGCAGAGGATCATAATAAATACCCCTGATGTTCATATTGTCGTTCCTGAAGTACACTATCTGTTTTTAAAATCTTATTAATAGAATCATTGCCTCTAAGGCAGAGGAAACAATCTACTCTGACCTGCAGAGCACAGACCTTAAAATTTTACCGAGTGATTCCTCCATCAAGCCTACAACTTAGAGCTGTCCTTAACCTATCTTCATAAAGATAGCTTCATAAACATAAACAACCCGCTACATCCCTAGCAAACTCTCCCATGGGTTAATTATCCTTACTGTTAAAGCCAGCGCCTTAAGCAGTCTGAATTTGTTTGCCTTCAACTTCCAGGGACTGGATCTCGTTATGTCTTTGTTTGAGAAACCGAAGAACTGTTTACTCTAAAATGACACCTCTCTGTGGGATGAACCGCTCTGTTCCTTGCATCAAAACTCCTGGGTTGGATTCAGTTTGCTAACACCCCTGCAGAATTGGTGTACCCAAACCTCATAAGGTATTCCAGTAATTCTCTTAGTGATGTTACACAATGAAAATGCCACTTTCTTCTGTTCTATATGCCCCTGGATACACATAGAGGGATCACGCGGACTTTGTAACTAGATCAGACTAGATTGTGCTCTTTCGAAGAGTCCTGTGACCCTGAAGTCCCTGTCAAACCTATTGTCTTCTGAAATACAGGCTTCCACCATGAAAGTAGGTCCAGTATTCTGCCTATAAATAAATACACTTAAATGCCATCTTATCAGTAAGGCCAGCAACCCAGATTCCTCTTCAGAACTGATTGTCCATATTGTTATCATTCTGCTCTTTGTTATCTACAGATTTTTGCAGCAGTTGTTTTACGTTCACTTTCAAATTATCAAAAATAATAGTTATAGCACTAGTTCAATGATAGATTCTAAGAGGACCATCAGAATTATATTTGTACTATGATTCCCAGTATACCATGACTTTTGCGGATCTATCTGTCCATCAGATAGATTCTGTATTTCAGATACTGGTGACTCTTTTTGTCACAATTGCTGTGCACTGTTACGTTAAAGGACAACAGTTACATTTGTAAAATTATCTTTATCCATCAAATCTCTAATATCCCAACAGACAACACATTTTAAATTTTACTACAGAAGAGTGCATCTTTTCCATTGGGTGGATACTATTGTCCCAAGCATGGCAAGTGTCTCTGAGATTACTTCCCAAAAAGCTCAGGCAAAACCAGTTTTTAAGATGAATGACGAATGGGACCAAGCAGTTGCAGCAGAGCAGTGCCCGGTTCTTCTGATGCCCGAGTCTTTGATCCGTTAGCTTCGTACATTATCTTTTGTGTTAGACTTTTTCTCTTCTGCTTTGGGCAGAGAAGTAATTCATTGCAGATGAGAACGTTTGCGTAAACGCTAATCCCCATTTCAAATAAAAGCCTAAAAGAATATTTTTGTTTAATTCTTGTTTGGTTGGTTTTGTTCCTTTCTTACATGTGATCTCAATAAGGTCTTGGTTTTGGATATACCAGAGCCCACACAGATTTTTCTAACGTGAAATTTAGCCAACGAATGGACTTCCTGGAAGTCTTTATTCTTTATGGTTAGAAATGAAAGTAACAGAGGTATTTTTGGCTGTGGTAGGTACAACAATGATCTCTCACTTGCCAAGAAATAATACGCCAAAAAGCACAGTATAATTGCTCATTAGTTCTTCCAACAAGATGAGATACATTTGTTCTCTGTTCTACTTTGAGGGGCTGCAGAACAGTGCGTTGTTCTGAGTTTTTCCTCACCGCATTTATAATGCACTCTCTCCTATTTTACTGCTAAGAAGCTCTTTGTAGATTTCTCGCCTAGCTTCATACCCAAGCTGTGTAACGTCTCAGTTTGGTCAGCAGAAGCAATATCCTGGGGGAAAAGGAGGCACAGGAGAGCACGGCAGTATCAACCCAGGAGTCAGCTAGTTTCTTAAGGGTTAAGGAAAATTAAGCCTTGATCCAAGCCAGAACAACATAAGGTCTGAGAGGCTCATTAGTTCACTGGCACTTAATAGACTGCAGTGTCCTAGGAGTAAATGAAACCTGCACTTCCTTATGTCTTTGTTCTATTCTGACAAAAGAAAACTGTACCTGTTTTTGCAGGGAACAAGTGATCTGAAAGTTCCCATGGTGAGAGAGATTTCTCAGTATGTGCAAAGTGTGAAATGTATTTTGAGGGAAAAAAGTTTTTAATTACTATTAACACTTCTGAGCGTTGAGCTGATGGAAGGATTGAAACTGCTTTACAGTCTCTCACATTCAACTCCCATGCTGCTGGTGCCAAAAATGTATTTTTTTTAGCAATACAGCAGATATAAAATGAAATTATAATCCTTAAAAAAAAAAAAGAAGTCAGAAATATAGTCATAATAAGAGTCCTTGAACTGTAGCTTGAATTTTAGCACGATTCAGAACATGATCTAGACTGGGAAGAAAGCAGAGCAAGGGGGAATCGAAAGACAAAAGGTGGCCCAGGTGTGGCTGCTCATCAGAAATTGCCAAAGAATTCTGCAGCTAAGGACAGCAAAAGCCCAAGCTGGTTCCCCAGCTGCAAGGTGTGCCAGAATGCCTGAGGAAGGAGATGGGGGGCAGTGGGGTTTGGCATCAACTGCAGAAGATGCAGACAATTAAAATAAAGGTTTTGTGCTCCTGATGGGCCAGAGCTGCAAAGAAAGATGTGCATTCAGCTACCAGCACATGTATCTTGTTTTTGCAAGAACTGACATACTGTCTGTAGCACAGGTGCTACTCATTCCAGGTCATTCTCCTGAGAGAACATTATCTGGAGTTCATACTGGAAACTGCGTCTCCCTTTTTAGATAGTTGGGTTTAAAGCCCTGCAGTAAAAGAGCATTCAGCCCAAGTTTCCACATTTAGAGTGACAACTCTGAGCACAGAGCAAAAAAAGCAGTTCATCAGCACAACCACTTCCAGATGTCTTCTGAAATAAAGCATTCACCCTACCCATTTCTTGAAAGATTTCTGATACCTCATTCAAACGGATAGTTCAGGAGAATTACCACCTTCCATCTAGGTTAAGGTAATGAACCCTTGGCATTTTAAAACTAACCTGGCCCTCAACCTTTCACAGCAATTACCTAGCGTCACTTCCCATTTAACAGATCACCTATCATAGATGTGAGGTACTCCCTCTTATGGTATATGGATCCTCTGTATTTCATTTTAGAATACAGATTTTGTTACAGCAGTCGGGCACTAAAGATTAGGTACTACAATCGCTGACAACCTTCATGAATGGAATTTAATATATCATCTTGACTGAAGAACGGTTAGACTGGTTTTTAGCTTCATCACAAAGATGTGGGCTTCAGGAGACTGTTCTGATGTAAAAATGATCAGACTATACCAGAATCCAATGAACACAGAGACCTGAATAGCGCAACCAAATATTATTAACTGAAGATGTTTGGAATAACGCTTCATAATACTTCCAGCCTCATCTTTAGGATGTTTGGTCATGATTCTTGCATGCTTTTGAAGTATGCCATGTTTTGCTATGTATTTGTAAATACAGATGCTACTTCATTCCATGGTAGTATGTTGTGCAAGTGGAGGTGCATCTACGCTCTCTTAACCAGTGTGAGGTTGTGCCGCCAGAGGCTGAAGGATTTTTCCCTTCTTCTTGTACTTTTAACAATGAGAGCAGCACAAAGTTAACAGCAAAATATCTTAAAATAAATACTTTTAAAAATCAAAGGAATTGAGGTGTGTTCATTTTATAGGCAATGTATACTTACTTTTGACCATGAAATCTAAGAGCAGAATACCACTGTTAAGGTGTAATATGTTAGTTCACCATAGCGAGCCACAATATCAGATTCCAACTTCTTTTCTATGCTCGGTCATTGTTGCCACTAATAAAGAAAGATATTAAAGCTAACTATATGCTCTATTAATTATAGGAAGGTGAACTTGAGTCAAATTTGTTGCTGACAGTGATTAATAATTACTGGTTCTACACACATGTAGTACATTACAGTAAATAAACAGGGTACATTGTTGGGAAGTAATTGATTAATTAGCACATTCATACAACATAGCTCAATGGTCTAAGATTGCTGAGTTTGAGATATGGCTTGCAATTATTAAAAGGAAAAACCTGCTCCCATTTCTCAGTTTACTCTTCTGTACAATCTTTTTTTCTCAAATAGACTGTTTACCGGTTCAAAACCTTAGCTTTTATTTAGAAAAATTGTACCACGGAATATTGGTTATGATTTTAGAATATTTCTTTTCAAAGGGGTCTAACACTTTCAAAGAACTATTTTTAACTTGACACCGCTGTCAAATGTCACCAATTTAGCACAATTTTTCCGGAGCAGACGGTAACCTGGTTGACGCTGCGGCCGTGAGGTGTGCCAGCAGGGCGCAGGGTGCTCCCGCCAGCGCGCACGCTGTCAACAAAACCACTTCTAAAAAATGTAACCGCCCGATTCTTTGCGATATTCTCACTCGCCGCAACGAGCGTTGCCCTTATAAAGACTGAGGACTGGCCCGCCTCTCGGCCCGCGGCGGGCAGGGTGACCTGCTCCCCGCGCTT
>WAAD01042747.1:65652-78002 GCA_013389945.1 Fregata magnificens
CGGCTCTGGCGGCGGGCGGCTCCCGCTCCCCTGAGGTGAGTGAATCCGCTGGCGGGGCCTCGTCCTCCGCGCCCAGCGCCTCGGACCCGGGCGGCGTGAGGAAACACGGCCGCAAACGTCGCCGTCCGGTCAGCAGCTGTGGGAACGCCGAGCTGTAAATCGATCCTCTGCGGGCTTTCACCGAGTTCGTGCCTCTCTGTCCCCCTGGGAGAGAGAAAAATGAAAGCGCCTTCAAGCAAAGGCGCGAGCGCGTTATGGAAATGGCTAGCACCAGTCGGTACGGATCATTTTCCATCCAAAAATCTATGTTCTGTTGCCGTGGATGAAGCAAATACACGAGCGCTAGATGAAGGAAAACGGTTTGTTGCTCAGAAGGCGCCTGGGCTGGTTTTTTGCGTCTTACGTGCAGGCAGCGTCTAACGTAGCGGGGGACTGGGACCCTCTGGATCCTAAAGTGCTGCTGCGGTATAAATAAATCATCATGCTCTGGCAGTACCTTATTAATATAGAAATGGATATAGATAAGTTTTGAAATACATTATTATTCAAAACTTAGTATACGGATACAACTCATTAAATGGTGACAGTCGCATAACTCATTTCATCAGTTTCTTGTTTTCATACTTAATTTTAAAAAAAAAAGAAATCTTGTTTGCTTTGCGAGCCTTCAGTGGCTTGTTACAAAACATGTCTGCTAGTCCTCGTTTTTTGATCTTTCCAACTGACATAGCGAGAAAATGTAATCACAAAGATTGATTTCTTAATAACTTTAAATCTGATTTTATTTTTGCCTCCACACAGTCAGACCTTTTATCTGCCCCATCTTTCTTCCAGCTACCCTGCATGTTTTGTATTTAAATGATTGGGAAGCGTGACTAAAAAGTCTCCCTCTTCTGAGAATCTAGCTTAAGCGCTTAGGTAACTTTAAGCACGTTAAATTCGGTGTTTCTGCACCTTGCTGAATTCAGGGCCTAAATCCACCTCCATTTTTTCCCCTATATTAAGTAAAATACTGTTGTCTGTAATAGATGGGTAACTGCTAAAAACGATGGCACTTTTTGTATATACACCTTTCTACTCATTCCTCTTTTGTTGGAGTTGGTAGTCTTGACCACTGATCTAATTTTCCCAAGAGCAGTTCATGTTGATCTATGAAGTCACTGCCTATTTTCCTTCCTGTTTCTGCTCTGATACATAGACAAACTCTGAACTGATAACTAAGGGGCTGTCCAGGGAGTTTGTGTTTTAGTGTTCAGATATATGTATTTTTTTTAATCAGTAGAAATCAGGCTCTATACATCACAGTGTTTCATTTTGTTCATACTGCTATCCTCCCATGTTTTTTTTTTCTATTAATTCCTGCCTATTCCTTCCCTAAAAAAATTGCTTTTTTTAAGTTGCTTTCTGATTCTTGTCTGCTTGATACATAAGAGGGGTGTTATGTACTGATAGCTGGTTGTAAGCATTTCAGTAAAGGCAAAATGTTAATAAGGCAGCTTTTACAGGAATGCTTTTCCTCTAATTTCATTTTGGAGTCATTATTCTTTACTATCAATAGGTGGTTTTAATTTTCCTGGCTTGCTGTCTTTGTATGTAACGTGTTTTTGTCTTTTCTTAGGCATCCCAACTTTACTATATGGAATTGGCTCCTGGTTCTTTGTCAGTGTCACAGAGACTGTTCATACGAGTCATGGCCCAGTTACTATTTATTTTCTAAATAAAGAAGATGAAGGCGCAATGTACTGAAATCATGCCCTCAAGTACCTGTCATTTGGTGGGTTTCTGTGTTACAGCTACTACAAATATCTACTCCCTTTGACTAAAAAGAACTAAAGGCAACTGGTTTGGTGGTTTTTTTTTTTTTTTTTCAGTGCATTCTTTTACTTAACATGCTGTCTTCTGGAAGCTTCATGGACTTTTTGGTCATAAGAGATTTATTTTTGCAGAAGTCAGTAAAGTTGAAAAAGTAGAAGCCTTGGGAGAAGAATTAATATTTCTAAGGGTGTTAGAATTTACTGAAGTCAGTGACTAGTACTGCTGAACAAACTTGTGGTAATTTAAAGAGATAGATCTACCAACTTAGAGAACTGAATTGTAGCATGTGGGCAAGGAAACTGTCAATATGCTAGGCATTTTCAGAATGTCTCTGGAAAGATTAAGCTGCTTAGGTTTAGACTCTGACTAGATGTTTCATAATGCATCAATTGTCATAGTTGCAAACATGAATCCATAGCACTGACTATTCAGAATTGCCTGGAAGACTCTGGAAAAATACCACCCCAAGAAGTTAAAAATGGCTGTATCACATTTCTTCAAATTATATTTAAATAAAATATCTAAAATATGTTTTATGCTTGTATTTTTTTGCAATTCTTGAACTCCAGATATCTGCCTCCCCCCCCCCCCCCCNCTTTACAGGTAAGGAACAAAACCTAAGTAATCTAGATTTAGTCCCCTACGCTAATTTACTAATTGCTGATACTTTTAATTAATACAGGAGAATGAGAATAATACTACCCTCCTTTTTTTGATGCAAAATAACGGATTTCTCTAGCTGTAACTGAGCACAGCTGTAACAGGCACATATAATGATGGAATGACTTAAAATCAGTTGGAAACCTGGGCAAAGAAAAAGCTTTTAGGGAATTATTTGGATAGTGGAAATACGGAATTATTGGATAGGAAGTTCACACAACAGAAACACCTGTACAGGATATATTACTGGTGCTTAGTTTTAGTGCCAGCAAATAATGCTCTCTATTCCAAATCCCACGTCTGGTGATGTATGTTGACTATTCAGATTTTCATAAGTAGGAAGATAAATGTAAAATGGGTAGGTACTGTTTTTGGAGGGTAATCACTATTCCTAAATAAATGATTATCAAGCTATGACTACAGTATAATTTCATTTAAATACTTTTTTACTTAATTCCAGATAATGGAACTGTTTCCCACTTAATGAAGCAATACATGTGGTTTTTCTAAAAGCAACACTTTCACACTTTAATCGGAGGAGCACTGGCACAGTTCTATTTAATTTTGGAGAATATTCTTGACACAAGTTAAATGGGTCTCAAAGATGAAGAGACAGCATTACAAGAGGCCTCATTAATAATAAAAATTACTGCTGGCATTCTTCTAGAATGGGTTTTCACTGTATTGGATCAAGTTAAATAACTGCAGCTCATAAGTTTAAAGTCAAATACTGCTCATTCATTGCCACGGATCTCGTCAATATCTTGCTGTAAAGGTTTAGTCTCAACAAAAGGTTGATAAAATGGTTTTTAATTACCAGACTATAAATACAGCTCTTCATTGGAGTTGCACCTCCACTCACTGCAGCTTGTTTGATTTCTGATAATGTGTACTGCTGACTTTGCTTACCTGTTTTTCAATAAATGCAGGCAACATGACTCCTTGTCCATACGGTGATGGGCAAGTCTCCTTAGAGAACATCTTTGACAAACTACCCTATCGATTACTGCAATTCTGTGCTGCTTGCAGCATTAAATAGAGACTTGATTTCTTGTTCAATGATCTCACTGTGTAACAATTAAGCAAATGTAATATTTTCTTGTATTACATGAAAATCAATAGACCTCCTGCTCTTATGAAGTTGATCATGCTAAAGGATGAACTAGAAGATGTCTGAGGGCAGAGCGCAAATACAGTATCATTCATTCATTTCATTAAGGCATGTATGTGACCTGTTATAGTACTTAAGAGGGAAAATAGGCTATTTATAAGGGATAATGCTTGAGTTATTAAATCATAACAGAAATCATTTTCAAGTATGAATATATACCTACTTGCTTGTCTTCAGCCAAAGGTAAAATAGTTCATCTGGCTTTTGTTCTCTTTTTGCTATAAATACCCACTTAGTATCCCTTTTTATCACTTACCTCAAGTTTTGGCCTGAATGCAAGATGGAAATGTTGAGGGCCAAGAAGATTGATACCATCTTGTCTCAAAAATTTCTGTGAGGCTCGGGGGAACACGGGAATGGCAAGCAAGGCTGAGCACTCAGTGTGTAGTTCTCAGTCTTTGCTGCTCTACCTTTTTAATCTCCATCACCATCATCTCTTGCCTTGTAGCTGTTGGCTCCTAAAGGGACGCTCCGGTATGAGGAGAGCAGGGTCTTCTCTTGCAGAGAAGTCCGAATGCTTGAGTTAAAGAGTGTCCCTGAAGTGGGCTTTAAAGAGGAGCTTCTAGCAGTTTAATTGTTCAAAGATGCGTTATTTGCATGTAGCACCTAAGGGCTATCTCTTGCCTGTATGGTCCTTTTGGGTTGTCTTGTAGCCCCGTTGCTTCGAAAGACAGACTTGTAGGGAACCGGGCTTTGTTAATTCCTCTGGTCCAGAAAAATTAATTAGTAATTGTTTTAATTATCAGGTTCCTTTTTCTGTGTACTACACTGTGTGTATGTTGTGCACGCAACATACTGGTGTTGATACATATTGTTTTATAGATGATTGAACTATAAAATGACCCTTCTAACTTCATACAGATTTGATCTGCACCATTTCCATTTGAAATAAAGTGTAGTTTATCTTGTAAGTTTTGCCTTAATTATCTCTTCGCTGTGTTCAAGAATGATGTTTAAATGAGTGAGAGATGACATAAAAAGGCAGAGAGCTTTGTTTCACCTCACTTAACAACTACTTCAGATAAATGAAACCGTAGTCGAAACCCAGAGGATCAGGTAGCTGCTTCTTGTCGCAGTCTTTTTAAACAGTAATGACTATTGGGGGCATCTTAACCTAAACGAGTGCTTAGCATTACATCTTACCCAGGTCAGTGGTCTCAGGTATCCGAGTTAAACTGTGTTACTGTAAATTAATGGAAAATGTAACTGCGCTTTGCTGAAAGATCAATGTCCAATAAGGGC
Organism: Fregata magnificens; assembly: GCA_013389945.1. Taxonomy (NCBI): domain Eukaryota; kingdom Metazoa; phylum Chordata; class Aves; order Suliformes; family Fregatidae; genus Fregata; species Fregata magnificens. The sequence goes on from WAAD01042747.1 coordinate 70,541, forward strand.
TGCACAATCAAATCGTGTTGCAATGATTGAGGTCCTTAATTGCCTTTCAAAGATAAGGTGGTAATCAACATAGGTTTAACTGATATTTTTTACCAGTTCAATTACATGCTAATGACTACAGCCAAGTCAGGATCTTTAACTACTTATACTTATTAAATCTTATGTTTGTTGTGAAAAATTACTTAAGCCACACAATCGATAAAACCCAGGTCTTAATTACTATATTTCACTTTTATACCTTTTTGTAGGTTTGACAAATGTTTCACTAGAGACTGTGTAGCACTAATGATAGTACCCCAAGAAATGCTGTTTTCTGTTACCGTCTACTCCTCCAAATTATAATAATGCATCGGTGTTTTTATGTTTGTTTTAATGAAGTTTTGTGACTAGTAATGCAAATGTGTTCCAGGCAGCTCATTGTACTTAAATATCATTTTTACATATCATAGTACTGCTTTTATCACTAAGGTGATAAAAGTGCTTGCTAACCTTCAGGTGGACACAGTTTCAACTCAAAGTTCTTAACTTTTTTCCCAATCTAAATTAATACTAGATTTAGATACTAGTAAGGATTGATATTCCCAATTGTTTATGACTAGTACTCTCACATTGTCTCAAAAATAAGTTGCTCTGTCCCCTTCTTGATCCCCTTTCTTTCCCAGGAGCGATATCCAGTGCTTTTCTCCAGTCTTCAGAGGAACCTGGAGCCAACTGACCTTTCATTGACTTAAGCAGAAGTTAGATCCGTTCTCAACTTATTTTTGTGTGGTTGGCCTACTGTAATTCTGAGTGCATTGCAGCATTAGGTAGAATCTTTCGGGCTTTTCTTTGATCTTTGTTTTTGCGTATTTGTGCTTACTCTGCATGCCAAAGTTGGCAGGCGTGAACAGATCTCAGTTTCTCAAGACTCCTGCGAAGTAGAGCAGCAGTATCCCAAATCTAACAACAGAACTGTCTGACAGAGTGGCGTACCTGTGCTTGTATGCAAGTCTGAGCTCCCGGGTGTGCTTGCTTAGGCTTGCCAGGCTCACTTGTGCTTGATGAACAGTATGAATACTGAAAATCTGTAAAACAATAACTACATCAATAACCTTCGCCTTAATTTGAGTCAATGACTTGAGAGAAACTGTCAGTCCTTTCTGAGCTCTTACGGGAAAGTACACTGGTATCAGCTAATTTACTTATTCAAAGCAGTTCCAACTCTGCAGTGGTGGAGTAGGAAGGCAAGTTAATTACTCATCAACAGAGAGAAAGGCTACTCTTTTTTNGTGGAGGAAACGTTTGTTCTCTGACAAACATACTGAGCCAATGAGAGACTTCAGCAAAAACAGCCTGAGTGGAATAGAAGCGTGGACTTGGTAGGAAGGATGTCTAGAATGGGACTGAGAATGAGCAAACAATGTCAGATTTTAAGAGGTTGCTTGCCTCAGCCTGGTACTTTTCAGCTGTAGTATTCTCAAACCTATTGATACTCCTTCTATTACTAATGCTTTCTGGAAAAGGAGAACAGAGTTCAGAATCCAGAGTTCATTCTTCCAGCACTCAAACGAGAAATGTTACTGCACTTTGTCATGGACAGATCTAAAATTTCTGATGAAACGGAATTTATTGGAATCATTCTATAGGCAGGAAAAACAAAGCAGAGAAGTGTGAGTTGACTAAATAGTCCCCTTTGAGAACCTAACAGCGGTAAAAAGATCCTTGATGTCTAAATCTCTTTGCAAACCATAATTATAGATCTCCCTGATGCACGTTATTATTGAATGAAACTTAGGTATTTCTTAACAGTTGAATGCCCTTAGGCCTCTGGTTTAGACCAACTTTGCCTGAAACAAAGGAGATTTTGCTTCATCTATTATTTACTTTGGCCATTTAATTTAAATTGGCTTTTTCTGTAACTCCTTAATCATGTTCACTGCAGAACAGTAAGTTAATAATTCTGAGAGTTGTCTTGATTTCATCCCAAATATACGTATTTATGGAAGTAGATGTCATGTTTCGCTTTCTTGGGCTGTATCGTTCAGTTTAAATACACCTGAGAAAAAATGGCAGCTTCGGCATTACAGCGAGGGGAATGTAGAATAAAAATTGTCACTAATATATTCCAAGTTTATTTAAAAGGGTTTTTATTTTGATTTCTAGAAAAGAATAAGATGTTATTACTATGTTTGCATTTAAATAAAGCATGTGTGCAGTAGAACATCAAAATCTGCATTAATGATTGGGACGCTCAATGTCAATTACTGACCTTTGTGAATTAGTAAGTGAATAAATGCAGCTGAAATAAAGAGGGCTAATGTATCACAAAATATGTATTACTCATAGATGAGTGGAGTTTAACCTTAATTATTTATGCTAATACATCATAATGTTCTAGTAAAGGCACTGCGGTGTGTATTTAGAAAGTAATGATGTCCGTGTAGCACAAGAGCTTTCTGCAGCAGACTGTAAGAGATCATGATTTTGTCCGAGTTCCAAGTTATAAATGATCCAGATTATGAACGTTTTCAGTCTTACAGAAAACTCAAATATGTATCTGTTCAGCATTTAAAAAACACACAGAGGAAGCCACTAAGGTTTGAAATGATGGAATACTCTGCGTTATAATTTAGCCAGTTTGGGTGCGTTACAGTTGCTGTTTGCTTGGTAAGGTAGAACACATATGGCTTAGAGTGATTTTAATAGCAATTGCATCACTTTAAGCAGAGTTTATGAGCCCTGTTCTAGTTCATTATAAAACCAATTTATTACTTTCAGTGATATTAATAATCCTAATAGAATTAAAACTGTAAAACATGATTAAAAGCAACCCTTCAGACAAAAAGTCTGATCAAGGAAACTTTCAAGTTTAAAATGTAAATTTCAAAATAGACCACTTTTAAAAAAACACTTGACGTTTTTGAACAAGATTATAAAATATTGCAAAGTCAAACCTATTTTTATTCTTACAAGAAGAAATACCATTAGATATGATTGTTACATGCTTAGTGATTCATGGGCCTGGTTATATACATGCTTTGTGATGTATGAATTATTTAGCAGGAAAAATCACAATAATTTTGTTGTTACTCAAGAATTTATAGGTTGACAGAAAAACAATTATGCAGCCCCTGAAGCTGGTCTGATGGGGTACAGTAACATCATTAACGATACACAGCCATTTTTGCTCAATCCAACCGGTATAGTTTACGTTGTAATTTTTCAGTAATTGTGCATCATATCTAGCCTTTAAAACACACATAAAACATGCTTGTAATCCGCTTTATTTCAAAAGGTGTTCATAATTTAAAGCAAGAGCTAAACATTTAATAATTCAGCCTAAATCAAGTTTACTGGGGTTTTTTTTTTTTTTTTTCAGTTCAAGATGAGTTTACTATGAGAAAGAGTTTTAAAAGATCTGTTTGAGGCCAGATTCTGCTCCCGCTGAATTGAAAGTGAGATCAATTTATTTCCTGATACTTGGGTCACGAACAGTCCTTTGCATTTTATTCCAGAGAGCCTGTGCAAAGTGTTGGTGCCTGTTCAAGCCCGTGCAAAGTGACTGCAAGGGGCAGTGGGAAGGCATGGAAGGCAGGCAGCTAGTTTTCTGCGAGTTTTAATGTAGGTTGTAAGGAATCTTAATCTATACGTGTATTGATCGAGCTGGTACACTTGGGTGGTGCTTTCCTGGGAGACGCATTTTAGAGAAGAATATGTTTAGAAAGTCTGGACCCTGTTGACCTACTTTTTTCATAAGCCTAAGGGAATTTGGTTTGCTGCACTCACTGGCAATCTGAAGACATGGGAAGGAAAAAAAGGTGAGTTTCACCATGATATTTTATTTTATCAACATAGAAAGTTATGTATTAATCTTTTTTAAAAAAAAAAAAAAAGACATGAAAATGTATGCTACTAAAGCAATGATCAGGTGCCATTTTCTCTAGGAAATGAAAAGCTTATCCTTTGTTATGTATAATACCTATATAGGTTATTAGGTATATCTGTATCTAGGTAGGTGTAGATAATACCTATCTAGAAACTGGTACAGGGAGGAAGCAGAGATGATAAATTGAATTTAGTGAACCAAGGACTGGCATTTAGATTCTGCTTCTTCTGAGTCTGTTTTTTATACTATGTCTGAATTAAATGTAATATAGTGCAGTACTGGTAATACAGTATTCCAAAATATTTTTAATAGTTAAAATGTGGAATAACTTTTAGCCCATGTAGTTAACAAACATTAACTATTTAGTCTGTTACATGGTAAATACATGCTATTCCTACATCATAGCTTGGCAAATTCTAGTAGTAGTGAGATTAAAATTTCCCGGAGATGCTCAGTAGGAGCTGTAACGAAAACGTAGGACTTTCTGACTATCCTCAGCTTCCTTCCCATGCCTCATTTCCTTCTGTCCAGCGGTCTGAGTGCAGGACTAGAGGAACTAAGTTTTGGGTCCGAATGCTGGTTGTAGTGCACTTCGACCCTTGATACGGCCCAGTGCAATTGGCATAATTTACCTGCTTTCATTTCCACTGAGTATTTACAATGGCATATCGTAAGGGTTATTATAAAAATAGCATGTAGCACGTATGCCAAGAAATGCTGTGTAAAGAGGACTATGTAAGCTCTAAGCAGTGCATTTTTCACCTGCATTGTCCCGATTCACTCCTGAAATTGAGCTCACGCATCCCTCCACCAATGGCAAGGAAAATCTCCTAGATGTGGCTCCTGGAACAGGAATGTTCAAGAATAGGGCCAGGGGACTCAGCTCTTTCTTTCCTCCCTGTTCTTTTTATGGAGTTTTGGTAGAGGGACTCAAAACTTCATTATATGATGTCTGTGATAGTGAAAAGATAGAAAATGACTTGTGTTAGATACCTTCCTTTGCAGTGGGAATTAGAGAGGGAAACCAGTAATAACTTATTTCCTCACTTTTTGAGGGCCTTGCAAATTATCGTGATAACCACGTTCCAGGCAATCAGTGGGGTACAGCATTTTTTCCCTACCACTCACCGATACTCCTGTGAGATTCCGCACCATGGCAAATTTAGTAATTTTAGTATTCTTCTGTGTCAGCATTCTGCTTTTCCTTGAAAACAAACATTTATTTTCTTTACGTGGCCATCTCCAGATCTCCTCGGTCCTCTCTAACCACAATGGAAAGCAGCAGAGAGCAGCAGCAGACTGCAGTGAGGTGGTTGTTCTTACGCTTGTAGCATAAAACCAGCCTGGAAGTCTGGGGCACTGATGGAGGTGATTTCCCCCACACAAATAAAGACAGAATTTATAGAAGTCATGGGCTTCATGATCCTCCTGTAATTAAAGAACTGATACATTGTTCCTTTGCAGATTTTGAATGTTATTTCATTGTGGATAGACAATAACTTTGGATACGTAATTATAAATAGGAAATCCCTGCGTATTTCTTGCTGACAGCATGTCATCTGGATTTAGTGGAGAAAATCAGACTGCTTAATTATTTTTTCCTGTGGCTTTCCAGAATTCTTGAACTTCCTGTGTCGGAAACTTTTAAAGAGGAGATTCTTGGGGCAGTCAAATATTGAACTTTAAGAATATTTTATGATACGTATTAAAAAATACCTGTGTTCTTGCTACACGAATTTTCCCCCAACGTTGAGGAGAAATACAGAAATAGATTTTTGTGAAGTTCTGTTCTCATAGCAGAAACTCTGCAGGATGATAAAATAAACATTAACCATTTGTTTCAAATGTTGGTGTAGTTAGACTGAAAATTTCTTATGAAACATTGGTTTTAAAGAAATATGTGGCAAACCCAAACCTGTATCAAGAAGCACACGCTTGAAGTGCTGTACTTCTTAAGATATAAAAAACCTTCAAGTTTGATTACAGCTGCATCAACACAAATCCGAATGGGGGATTAAGGTTATGATTAGCCCTGGAAAAGCTACATAATATTTATGCAAATTTGGCAGATTGAGTTGGTTTTCCCCATAGCCTTGTAAATGAAAAAGACATTTTAGAAAAATTGCGGTTCTATAGAAATTCTATGATTTTGTATCCTATTCTTTAAAATGTGATAGAAAATGAATCTGATTGAAATGAACGTGACGGAAAGGTATACAGGGACTGTAGGTAAAAGGTTCATTTGAGCAGAAGGACGTCTGTGTCGGCAGCACCAATCCCTGAGATACTTAGGAGTTGGGGCTCTATTAATTTCCCATGTAGAAACTAAATTATAAAGTTATTGAACAGAGAAAGAATTTATCTCTGCTAATGGCCATTGAAAGATCCTTTTTTTTTTTTTTCCCTAAAGCGCAAACAAAGTAGAATTCTAATATGAGGAAGCTTGAAGATGTTTCAGGAATTCAATCAAATATACCTTCCTTTTTTTCCCCCCTCTAAATTGATAATATAACTCAAATAGTCCAGTTTGTCATACATGATAATGTGAGAGATTGTGATAAAATGTACGGATCAATAGCCTACCATTGAGATTAATGGTCTTCTCCCACTAAAAAGACGTGGAAAGTTTTGTGCCACAGAGCCGTACGGAGCGGAGAGCCTTCCCTCTAACTTCGGTCAGGCCAAAAGCTTTTTTTAAGAAGCTGCACCCAGCATGTCGTGGCTTGCGGTTGCAGCAGGGAGATGACATCGCTGCCGTACTCCAGCACATCACCTCTCTCTGCTGCTGCTGCTGAGGAAGCCGGACGTAAGCTTTTAACGGCTATTTTCTTTCGTCAGAGCTATGCTTTAAAACGGGACCGTGTTTTGAAACGGGCTGTTTGCTGCTGCACCACTGAACGGACGTGGAAAAACTCTTTGATGAAAGAATTTTACCCGGATGTCGGTATGGGAGATACTTAGGTGAGTATTCTGTAATTTGGAGAAAGAGCGAAGTACGTGACAGCTATTGGCAAAACCGCTTAAAGCACGTTAATAGAGATGTTTGGACGGTACGGTACGGAGCAGAGCACGGGGCAGTCCTGCTCCCACTGGTGTGCGTGGGCTCTGACCCCGAGGGTCCCACTCGGCCGCACCGAGGCGCGGAGCAGCCGCGGACGGACTGCGCGAGTCGGCCGCGCGCACGGGTCTGTGTCTGTGGACGTGTTTTTATGTGTTAGTTGGAAGAACCCGAAGACAAAAAGTTCTCGAGGAGAAGCTGTCACCGGAGGGGACCGCCGTGCGTTACTCCAAGGCCAGCAGCACCGGGGACTTCCCGCGCTTTTTGACTAACGCAGGAGTCCGAGCCTGACTGCGTTTGGTTGCTGCCTCAACAGTGGGCTTCCCGTTAAAAGCAGAAGGCATAATGGGGGTAAAAAAATTAAAATCGGTGCCCCCGCGCTTATCCGGAGGGATTGCTGCTCCGTGCCCGCGCTCCGGGGGCCGCCTCCGCCCGCAACATGGCGCCGCCTCCGCGCCCTCCTCCGCCTCCTCCCGCTTTCCCGCCTCCCGGCCCCTCCGTTTTGGTTCCGGGGCACCGAGCCCTTCCTGCGGGCGGGG
>WAAD01042747.1:78013-161629 GCA_013389945.1 Fregata magnificens
CGCCGCCCGGGGGGCTCCGGGAGCGCCGAGCGGCCCCCCAGGTCGGGTGGGGAGAGCGGTAATAAAAAAAACCCCCAACCCCTCCCTGGAAGGCGAAAGGTGTTTTTCAGGGGCGGGCTTTTTGCTGCCTCCTGTCTGCGCCTGGAAGTTGTCACGGGAAAGCGATTCTGCTGGAGGCTGGCACAAATCGGGGGCCTGGGTCTGTGTCCCCCCCGTGCTTGGGGGGAGGCGGGGGGGGCGAAGGGCAGAGCGATGGTCCGGCGTCCTCCGAGGGTCGGTTCCTCCAGGGGCTCGGACCTGCGCCTCGGCGGGGCGGTGGCGGGGCACGGCCTCGGGGCCGTTCAGAAAGTTGTCCTCTGGAAAGGGGTGCCTGCCTGGCTCGGGGTGGCAACCGGGCGCTCCGCAGACGGGCCGTGGCCGTGCTCGCCCGTGGTGGCATTGCCCCGTGCCCTGGGTTCGCTGCGTCTCCCTCGCCCGGAGCTGCCCCCAACCCACGCCTGCCGTATTTTCTCCCCGTCGGCGCGTCAAGTACGCGAGGATCCTCTGTTTACTCAGAAATGGCGGTGGATGTTTATCCCGCTTACTGTTTCTTTTTAATTGCACCCTTAGCCCGAAGAAAAGTCTAATCCTTGCGTGCGGGTCATGCTTATTTTCTTCAAGGTGCCCTCGTCTTTCCTACGTAACACATCTCCGCTAGAAACTCCGCGTGCCCCTATTTCTCCAAAGAAAAATCTTCCCGTACGACAGGTCGTGTGCATATTGAATTTCTTCTGTTGTTGTTAATATCGGAGAGAGATTCTGCAGATCCCTTTCAATGTGTCGCATTTTACTGAGAAGGCGCGGAGGGGTTCAAGGGTTGATTTGCTGGAAAATGTTCTATGTTGGGCCTATGGAAGATCGCAGAGGTAACTGGAGCGGACGGCAGATGTTCCAGGTTTCATTCTTCCTAACATTTAGCGTTCTCCAAGACTTCCTGTAGATGGAGGAGAGGCAGCAGAACTTTTGACAGATCGGGGAGATTTTTGGCAGTTTCCCCTTGGAGATTGCTGTGAGTTCCCAGTGGTTATGCAGCAAGCGCGGGACAAACCGCTCAGCCCTTCAAAGACAAGTGATGCAAATCTCAGCCAGGTTGACTCCACATTCTGCTTCACGTTTTCCTGGTTTTCCCAAATAAAGTGAGATAATTGCTGATGCTCGGACTGTCCTTTGGCATTTCAGAATTATTGGAAAATTAAGTTTGGTTGTATTACTTGAAAGTAAATAGAGAAATGTTGTCACGTTGAGGGCGTGGCTTTGCAAAACCACTTTGCTTTTTAGTTTTCATCCTTATTGCTTCAGCATAAAAGCAGCTGGGGGTACCTGGGTCTTAAACTTGACCTGTGTAGTCTCTTTAACAAGTAGCTTGAAAAAAAGAGCTGTTTAAGCTTAAATGGTGTATGCAGTAGGAACCGGAGCCTGCGGTTTACTCTGAGCCTGTGGCCCTACAGCACTGCTGGCCCTGCGGGTGCTCGGGGGTCTTCGTTTGGGGTAGCAGTGAGGTATGGGGACCTGTGTCTAAAGCTGGAGAGAGCTTCAGGCAGCACAGCCGTAACTCAGTAGTGGGACCGTATCTTACACGTGAGACTCTGCAGCTGCAGTCTCGGTTGTAGCTCCTGTAGCTGCTCCATCAGGTTGCAGCTGGGGCCAGTGTGTGACTTTTTGACCTGAAGTTAAAATGAACCTGCGTGTTCAGTTGTGATACCGTACTAAGAGACAGCATGCCTTTTGGAGCCGGATCTCAAACGAGCAGAAGTACAGTAGTACGGCTGTTGAAGTCGGTCCGATGCAACGCTTGGCTTGTTCTGCTTTGCTGTTGAAGTCACTGGGAAAGGAGGAGGTTTCCGATTCTTCCCCTTCTGCTCATGATTTTGATTCTCATCTTAGTTGTCTGTTTGCAGCCATCTAGCAGATCTACTGGACTTTTTAAAATTTATTTTTCCAGTTCTGAGCAGGTTGAGCTTCTTGTTTGATGGCACAGGTGGTAGTTTCTCCAGTCAGCGGATGGTGGTGGAACATGACAGGAGAGTACATTGCTGGTTTTCTTACAAAATCCCAATTTCTGTCGTTATATTCGCGTGCAGTAATCATCGATGCTCTTCCCAAACTTCTGCGATGTTTGTGTAGGAAGCTCTGCACGCTGAGGCAGCCACGAAACATTTGGTGATGTCCATTGCCCATGCTGCAGGTGCTCCTACCCCAGCCAGGCACAGCTGATGAAGCGGGGAGCAGTACCCTTACGCAGTTGTTTCATTTAGCACAGCGGAGCCCTATGGAGAACTGCACCAGGTGGCTGGCCACGCGTGCTGTTGGCTGTTCCACGTGGTGCAGGTTGAGATCGCTGCATTAACAACAGCGTTCTGAGAAGATGCAGCTGCTGCAGGTCGCCTGTGGTTCTCTTCACCCAGCTCCTCTGCAGACGTGGGTCTGTCTCCAGCCATCTGCACCCCGAATTATTTCCACCCACTGATAGAAGAACATGAATGATTCCTGGGTTGAAAAGTCCCAGCGCTTTGTGGAGTGAAGGTGGATAGATTTCTGCGTCAGATCACGTCTGTGTTGGTGATGATAATTTTCAGTTATCCGCTGCTAGGCTATTGCATTGAGGGTGGCGGAGAGAGCAGTAGCTCCGTCCTAACAAAGCGGTGGATCACATATGGTGAGTCAGTAGGTGATGACACGTTCGTCGCCATCAGTGGAAATCTCAGCTGCAGGGATGATGGGTGTTAGGCCAGCGTTCAGCTGGGAGCGCAGCCGTGCAGGAGTACCATTCGATGACTGTTGTTTTCATGTCAAAAACCCTCTTGTGGACTCTGAAATCTTAAGAAGGAAGAAGTTTGATAAGGCCCTCGTCTAACTGATTGTGTTTCGGGAGGTGCCATCATGGTACGCACATGCGCTTAATTTATCTGGTAACTACAGAAATTAAATGAAGTAAGGCTCCGTACACTCAAGCGTGGTAGGTCTGGCACCGCGCGTGGCTGGTGGGGGGAGCCCCGAGCGCGGTGCGGAGGGCAGGAGCGGGGCTGACCCGGTCTTCTGTTGTCATTCTGCCTTCACTGTAATTTCCACTCACCTGGTAGGCAATTACAGAGGGCTTATGTGTTAAGAGTATCAGTTAAAGATAGTGGGGAGAATTGAGACATTCCCTATGAAGGTAAATTACTGAATAGTAATAATCCAGTCGGACCCCACTGTTTCCCTTATTGTCCATGTCTCTAAATTGAGGATGCAGGAATGCAAGGTACCCCTTTTTTCTCAGCTCCTGCTGCTTGGGGCACAGTCAAGCTCTGAATAATCCCCGTAGTTTGCCCTGTTTCGCACTGATCTAGCTGCCTGCGTGGTGTTGTCTGGAGCACAGCAGGCTCAAGCCTTCTCCGTGTGCCTGCAGTCCACGTGGTTTGATAGGAAGTACCCTCTTGCCTTGAACTGCAGAAGCAGGTTTGCTAGCCAGTTCCGAAAACCAGGTGCATACCCCCAGTCCTCTAGCACTGGTGGGAACTGGGGGCTTGGGGGAGCCTTGAATTAGCTGTGTAGTAAGGCTCTGCTTCCTTCTAAGGTAGGTCCCATGGTCTGCTTTGTATTAAGAAAGCTGCATAAAATTACCTTTGAGAACAGCAAGATTTTTTTAAAACATGATTTTTGTTAATTTAGCATCCTAGAAGTCCGAACAGCCTTGTGAATACAAATGAGTGTAGCCTTGCAGCATTTCAGGCTGGCATGCAAGATTATTTCCATCTTCCTTTTTCAGAGAAGCAACTGCGGTATAGAGTCACCAAATATCCTCTCGGTAGCCACAGAATAACCTGTTGGAGTCAGGACTGCGATGCTCAGTGCAATGCCTTACACGTTACATGACGCATTTTTTAATTTTCAGCTGCTCTAATTGTGTTGCTTGGAGGAGCCTTTACAGGTACTAAACTGTGTAGCAGGTATTCAAACCAGAAAACCTGGTAGCTGCAGGTTGGTGCTGGTGGTTGGCCTTGACTCCATGGGACGGTGCTTGACCCATGGAGGCGGCGCTGCTTGTACGCCTAAAGCGTTAGGCATTTTCTTGATTACTTTCCTAAACTGGGTGCTAAGAGCTGTTCTTCATAATGTCACTTTAAATATCTTCTGTGTATATCAGCTTTGCAGACCTGTAAGTTACCAGTAAACAGATTTATTTTAAAGGCACTGCTAAAGGAATTACAATGAGCTTATTTTTTTTCATCAGGCTGTCTAGATTCGTTTGCCCTGGCTGTCACTGGAGTATTTAAGCACCTGGTGTTAATTCAGGATAACTTCATAATGTCACACTGAGATAAAACAAGTTTTAACTGAGAGTGAGGGCCGTGGTTTCAATATTTACACTGTTGTGAAAGCAGTGCTTTGGCATTTTCTGCTTTCTTGCCCGAGATGAGAGCTCCACAGCTCTTCTAGAGAGGAGATTTGATGGAGTTCTTGTTTCAGCTACCGTTCCCTGATTTTTCCCTTCATTGTTAGTAGCTTTTCAGTTTTATAGGATAAAATAGAAGCTATCGTGTATGGGAGCCCACTTGAACAATGTCTACAAGTTGTAGTATTTTATTGTTTGTGATCTCTGTTGTGATAGTAGAAAACGCACAATCTGTTGAACTTCAGGGTAATCCTTTAAGCTTGGGTCACTGAGAGGTCTGCTCAGTGTTTGAGCATGGACGTCTTATGTAGCTGATGAAAATACTACAGTAACAACAGAGTAATGGTGTGATATCCCTCCCTCCCACTCCCTGCAAGGCTAGTTTTTTGTCAGATGCGTTAACTGAATAGAAATATTGAAAGTTGACCAGAGCAAAGTTTTTGTGGTTCTTAGTAGGGTTTTCTTTTTAACTATTTATTTAGTGTAAGGCAAAGTTATGGTGTATAAATTCATGTACTTGGTTATTATTAATTTTAAAGAAGTCCCAATATATAGAAAAAGTTATTCTGAATAGGAAAATAAAAATATAAAAGACTTTACCATCACTGTTGCAGTGCTATCGCAGCTTTGGGAGTCTTGGAGCTTTCCTAGCAGACGTTTGGGGCCGTCAGGACTGTCTCTGTCTTGGTGCCATGCTCACACACCTCTTAAATACAGTTTGTAAATACCGCAGAATTGGGGTCCTTTTCTGATAACAATTTTTAAATCCGTTTAATGGAAGCATCTGTGTGCCCACATAAGAACATTTTACAAGTGGCTTAAATCTAACACAATTAAAGTGTGTTTGCTGAGGAATTTTCAATGTTTAACTAAATGGATTTAGAAGTGATTAGTTAACAGCACAGTCTTCTGTTTAGGCAAGACTTTAATTTCTTGTTAGGGACAGAGGGTGCAGCTCGGCTGGCTTTTGACAGAGGACCGACAGAGCTGTCAAACCCTGTAGAAATATTGAAATGGAAGAATTTTTGTTAACGTGGCAATGTTTTGGGTTTGTTTGGGGGTTTTCCCCCCCTTTTTTTTGGTTCCACAAGTTTACAGTCTATATCATTAGAAGCATTAGGTAAGCTGTGTTGCACGTCTTTTGTCTTTTTGTATACAATTAATAGTTTAAATTACATACTATTAATTTTATTTTAGCATTTAAAATGAAAAGGCAACACGAGAAAGTTGTAGAAATATTATTTGCTTCAGTTAGCTCTGTGGAAATCTTTAGGTTGCTTGTGCTGCTTTCTCACTGTATTAATTGTGTCTCTTTAACGTTGCACAGAATGTTTAATTTCCTGGTTTTAGACTAAATGAAAAAATAGAGAAAACAAAAGTGACAGGACAGTGATCACTAAAGCTTTGATGGGGGGGTGCTTAGCACCCCAAGGTGCTCACAGTGTATGCGCTACAATAAATATTGTTGTTCATTAATTTCTAATCACTTTGTGACACTGTCAGTGGAGAGATTGTCTGACATGAGAAATCAGGCAGCAGGAAGGAAAAAACCATGCTGTGTGCATTTATGCCGTGCCCTGACATGACATATTGCAGCCTCGCAAAGGCTGACAACAGCACATACACTGGGAGGCCAGGATGACTTCAGTCTGAGCAGATAATTTTCCCTGAGTTTTGAGTAAATGCTGTATGTAAAGGCTAAAAAAAAAAAAAAAAAGCTCTCCTCATCTCGGTTTAGTTGTACGGGAAAGGCTTGTATTAACAAAAAAATGCTGGTTTGGATCAGAGACGTGCAACACTGGGAAATGGTCGGTGTGTTTTGTGATGGGCTTGTGTACGTGCGGCTCGCATCTCCCGATTGCATGGCATCCTTACAACGCCGAGGCTGGAGGTTGCCTTCCAGGTTAGTACTTCCACTTCTTCAGGTATTTTAACCTTATTTCCTCCAGGGCAGCCAACGTATTTGAATCTGCCTGCCAAGTTTTGAAGAAGTTTAAATTCCAATTAAGAATGACAAAGAGCCCTTCAAACTTTCTGGCTTGCGTGGCGTGGGGAGCATCTTGAGACACAGCGCTCTTTGCGAGGCAGCAGCAGGCAGCTTGGCGCAGCTGCGGGGTCCCGCCGTGTTCCTGGGCAGTTGCGGAGTGAAAGCAACAAAAATTCGTTCAGTCTCACAGCTACTGTTTTAATTCACGGTGGCAGCCCTAAGCCCATCCAGAGCTGTTTGTTACCCTGTTGTTCCTGAGCTGCAGGAGATGGAGCCGTGCGATGAGGTTACCTTGCAGTGGGAGGGAGGACCAGGGCAGTTGTTCGGAGGTGGAGAGGAGGAATCAGGGTGATGTAAGCAGGAGGACTGAGAGAGAAAATGTACTTTCTTATATGAAAAGCCATTTGTAAACCTCTGGTTTTATGACTTACCACGATGGGTTAGATGTAAATTTTTTTTTTATAACCTACAGACAAAATCAATTCTTTAAACTGCAAGAACAGACAGCGCTGACTTGTTTGTGATTATGACTGAGTTATTTAAAAAGAAAACAGTTTTCCACGAGGTAACTTGGAGAGGAAGAAGAGCGCCGTGATTTGTACTGATTTGTGCGCTAACAAGTCTGTAATTTTGGGGCAATGGTAACAGGACTTTAAGTCTGCAGCCTGCTGCTGGGGAGTGATTAAGATGATTTACTCTAAATCATCTCAGGCATTTCCCATTTGATATGTAGCTAATTCTTCTTTATGTTTTAGGATGTCATCGGTCAAGTTTTGCCGGATGCAACGACAACGGCATTTGAGTGTAAGTATGGCTTGTATAAACTGTCTCCTTTGTCACGTTATAGGGCTGTCATTTTTTAAATAAATAATGTTTATGTTCATTATACGTTACAGTTAAATATTTATGAATTAATGCAAGTTTAATGATGATACTGAACTAAGCAATATTTTATTATTTAATCACATCTTGAATGAGCATATTTCTACAATATAGCTTTAATTACCAGCATGACCTTACCGTGCTCTTACTCCTCACTGCAATTATATTGCTCAAATTAAATGAAAAGTAAAAAGTACCTGTAGGTCTAAGTTTAAAATTTTAATCCTCCATTGGAAGAAACCAAAAGAGCAGCAGCTTTTACGGAAACACGGTACGATGTACAGATTTTGTACTGAATACAGCAGTATTAGAAGTCAGTGTTTCCTTTCACAGGAGCTAACGTCTGTTTTTTGCTAGAAGGACTGCCGTGTTTTTAGTTTTCCTTTTTTCCTTCTGCTGGGCTCAGGCTCAATACACCATCTTCTCTGTCTCCTGTGTGAGAGCGGGAGGTGTCAGTAGTTACTCAGCTTCAGCTCCTGGAGGAGGTATGAGAGCTGCAGGAAAATGGCACCGGCTTAGGCTTGGGCAGCAGTAATAACTGCTAAAAGGCCATCTGGGTCTGGGTGAGAAGCTGGGAAAAATAGCTTCTGTGTAGGGTAGCTGAGAAAGCTGTAGGTTGGGGTTGTGCCTAGTGGCACTTGCACCTCGTGAAGATATTATGCTTTTGCTGTGTTAGGAAAGCTCTCGGTGATTGTTATTGCAGATTTAGGCCTATATCTGCTAATACCTGTTTCAGCTCTGTTCTTTGAACCCTGTTCGTTTTTATTTTTGGAGGGATTCCTGGCGGATTGTCCTATCTGGAGAGCAAGAAGCTGCAAAGGGGAGTCAAACATCTGTGTCTTAGGGGATAAGATGCCGTGCTAGAGTTTTCTTCCAAGTGGAGACGGCTCCTGCTATTCCCTTTTAATGTTTATTATATTTTTTTTTTCTGTGTAACTCTGTGTTTTCCTCTGTTAGAGATGAAATAGCAAGAAGGAGCTGGAGGGGATTAGAGGTGTTGCATGAGTAAGGTAGCGATGCTGAGGGTGAGAGAGCAGATACGACAAGATAGGGGCTTGCATTCTTACTGGCATTTCTCCCCTTTTTAGAGCTTTATGGATAATTCTGCGTGTAGATAATCAAAGGAGACGTTGTTTTATGGTCCTTCAAGTACTATTTAGTGCTTTCCATTTTTCTTTTCATATGTTTGTGTTTTCCTCTCCTAAAATACTGGAAACCTAAGAATGGAGATTATAAGTGTTATTTCTCCGTGGCCTCGACACTTTTCCTGCCCTGCTTTTTAAAACAAGACTTTCTAAAGAGACTTCAGCAACACCAGGCTCCAGACCTTGCCATTTTTTTTTATGATTTGCTGATATTTTTTTACATACCTCCCACATCACACATTAGCTTTGTTTGAACTTCATGCACCAGTAGCAGTCGCTGCAATCAGGGCAGTAGCCCATATTAATGGTACCATGTGTAGAACTTTCCTGGAAATACTTATTTTGTTGTGTCTTCTAACATCTGCTTCTGTGCTTTCAGTTCATGTCTCTAGTCTGTCATTTACATCTGCACAAAACTATTTCCCCTGCCATTTAACTGGCATCTAAAATATGTTATGTATATTGATGCTTGATTTTTCTGGTTACTTTTTCCGTATCAAATGGAATCAAATTTTACCGGCTTATGCTTCGTTCTCACCTGCTTCATTGCTTCTTCAGATGTGGATAATTGCCATCCAGTGCAGGCTCCTCTGCTGTTTGTTTAGTTATTGTTATCTACAGTGTACCATGCATTGCAGCTCCTACCTGGGGCTGCACTTCTCCTACTGTTGGACCTTTATGTGGATTTCACCATTGTATTACACGTCGCTACAAATAAAATCAGTAACAACATATGGCCTGTTATGATCCTTTTATCCAAACTCTGCCATTTTGTATATTTGTGACACACTGCAGATTTTGTGAAGATTGCTTCATAATATTTGTTTACCATCTGCTGCACTCTATTTGGTATCTTGCAAGGATTTCTTCCTCCATTTTAAGTGACATTAGCAAAATCCAGCCAGTACGTAGGATTTTTTGGTTCTACTTTTGCTTCCCTAATGTGCTGGAAAATCGTATTGCTGTGCTCTAGGCAAGCAGAGAAGCCTGGAAATCTTTCTGAACCCATGTGTCATATCTAGCTAGTTTTTGGGCTGTGCCCACTTAAATGTCACGGTAGGATGGCAAAGGGTCTCTGCACAGGTACAAGAAATATATTTTTTTCTGGTTTTGCTCTTTACAAGCATTGCCTGCCTATTTTAGATTTGGCTTTTTTAATGCCAGCTAACATTTTCTGCCTTTTCATCAACATATTTTTAATTTATTATCTTTGTACCGCCACCAGGAATTTTGCAGTTCTGAGAACTTCAGAGTTAATTTCTTAATCATTTGAAATGAGTAATGTGTGAATTTTTTTTTTTCCTTTTCTTCTTTTTTTTTTTTTAATAAGCCTTTTGCAAGTGGGCTCTAAGAGTTTTCCAGTTTGTTTGTTTGTTTCTTCATTTTTGGTGGTCCCAGCTCAGTTTGTTCCCTCAAGCCAGGCTTGTTTAACAGCTTTTATCTCCGTATATTTGTCTCTCTCTGTCATAATGTTTCCCCTCTTCTGCATTTTACTCTGATCCCTTCTGGTTGATGCATGGCGTTCGTTGTGTGCACTATTCCAACAGCTGCTTCTTCAGCCTTTCTTACTCCGTTACACACTGTGACTGGGACTTGGGTTTCGGCCAGGTAGCAGTTTTACAACTCCTCCTCCTTTCTGCCTAAAATGTTTCCAGGCAAGGAAGCATTCAGTTTCAACTCACTAACTCTTCTTAATCTTTTCATCATTCATGACTCGCTGCAGGCTGGTAACCCTAGCAAGTAGTTTTAACAATCTGGCAGTTCACCAGTTAAATTTCCACGAGACAAGGCTCTTGTAGGACACTGCTGTGCTATCTGGTTCCTCTTCCAGCTCCCATGTTTCCAGTGTCCCATAGCTCTCTTCTGGTACATTTTTTAAAGTGTAATTCTGAGGTTTTTGTGTTACTTTTTTTTCCTTCGTATTTCTCTCTCGTTTTGCTCTCTCTTCTGCATTGTTTTGCTTTTTTTGTTATAGCCTCAGAATTACCTGCAAGGTTTTGGGAGACAAAATGAACAAACTCCTTTTCTCGGGTAATTTTAATTTGTTGACTCGGATCTCTTCCCAGATTCTTGTGCATAACTAGGAGCAAGAGTGAGTTTTCATCCAGGAACGTAATGGCACTTTTTAGCGTTGATGTAGCATGCAGGGGCTGTGATTGCAGAGAGCACGTGTATCATTTAGAGCACGTCTGTAGAGATGGGGACAGACAGACAGACTGCCCCAGCCTCTGCTCGCATCCTGAGCTGGCCAGGAGCAAACCTGCTCCGGTTCCAAAGCCGTATGAATGCACTCGCTCGTCTCCATGTCCTCACCCTTTGGTATTTAACAGGTGTTTGAAATATGGTGTGCATGTTCCTCCTTGATCTCCCGGTGCACGTTAGCTTGGGCAGAGTGCTTTTCTTTAATAACCATGCGGCTTTCTGACCAGCTTGCTTGCAACTTGGAGCACAGGCAGAATGGTTCTGGTCTGTCCGTCCTCGTGTGTGCGGATGTGTCCTGACACACGGAGCCCCACCAGCTTTCAGGAGGAGGTGGGTGTCTCGGGCCTTTTAAATATCCCAACCCAAATGGGCCTGCGCGTTTGAGATTCCCCACAATAGATGTTTTCTGGCCAAAAAGGCATGTGAATTTGTCAGCCGTTCTTTGGTATCAATTGGATTGTTTTATTTTATTTTCAAAGAGCTCCCTCTCCAATGGGAAAAAACAATTGTAAAACTGGGGTATACACCGATGTGCTTTGTGGGTTTTTGGGGGGTTTTTTGGGGGTTTTTTTTGCTTTTTTTTTAATAAGTATCTAAGGAAGATATTAAAATTGCAGCTGGCAAAAATTGGAGACAGATCATTAACCCCTCCCTTCTCCCCCAAAGCTAGAGCAATAAAAAGAAATTAACATTTTGTAACTGATGTGGAGGGGAGAAGGTCTGTTCCGTTTGTCTGGCGACCGGTGCAGCTCTCCCATCGGTGAAAGCGTACGAGCCTTTCACGAGGACCGGGGCAGGAGAGGAGGACGGAGCGGACGCTGCTCCCGTCGGGGCGAGGGAACCACACGGGGTGTCTCAGCAACTGCGGCTCGTGACATTGGAGCGTGTTGTTGCACCAGCTGGTGCTAATGGGGGGGATTGAGCCCCCTGGTAAATCCGCACCTGCTGAATCCCGCCATATGTCTTTGGAAAGTCTATTCCTCCTTCAGATCTTCATATTAATAATTCTTTCTGAATGCCTTGCTCTGCTGGAGCCTCTCCGAATCTTGCTCCCTTTCCTCTGGTTCTGTTTCTAGAGCAGCCTCTTTCCTTACGCCAGAAGCAGCTTGTCTGTGCGTTTGTGGCTGTGCCTGAGCTGTCGTCACGAAATGGTGATCGCTTGGCAATGCTGCTCGTGCCTCCTCTTCGCCCACAGCTGCACTACGAACAAAGGCACAGACTGGTTTTGCTTGTTCACAAACTTCTGTCTTCATCTAAATCTCTCTATATCAACATTGCGGCTTTGTGTCCACTTGTAAGTCACAGTTTTTAAGTCGGCGTTGCTGCGTCGTGAAGAAGCAGAGATGCCCATGCGTTTGTAACAGGGATGGGGGCAGAGGGGTGGGAGGAATTTGACCTAGGGCAGGCGAGTAGAGGTAGGGTTGATGGTAAGACCAGAAGGTTGTAGTGGGAGGGAAACCATTTAAATGTTTTTGTTTTCTTTTCTTTTCTTTTTTTTTTTTTTTTTAATTGTAGTAATTAACTTCTGATGAAAGAAACTGCCAAAACTTAACTCCATCTGGGAGGATCGGAGCACACTCAGAAACTTCACTTTCTTTTTGCTGTGTCAAAAGAATACCTTGATGGGTTTCAGCAAGGGGTATTGCAGCACGTGTAAGGCACTCGGCTTCTGGAGAGGTTCTGGCAGTAAACGAACTGTTGAGAGCAAAGTTTTGAGCACTTTGTTCATGCCCCCTTTTTAGACGTAATTGTAGTGTCTGTTAATTAATGTTTGGAGTCATTATACATTATTATTTTGGAGTGCCTGGTTACCTGTGTAGTTGGCTTACACGTTCTTTGTATTTTTATTTGCTTCTAAAAATCCCGGTAAAAACCTTACACATTAAAATTGTAAATATCCTTCTTCCATTGTTCATGAATGTAATATATTTCTTTGTTAGATGAAGATGAGGATGGTGATCGGATTACTGTTAGAAGCGATGAAGAAATGAAAGCCATGCTATCCTATGTAGGTATAGTATAACAAATGCTGATATTTTCCATGTTTTTCAGTTTCTCCTTGTGTGGTTTTGCTTGTATCAAAGTGTTAATGTAAGCTGCAGTGTTCCCAGTGCAATATTCCTGTATTAAGTTCACAGGATAATATTCCTGTGTTAAGTGTAGATGTTTAAAAACTGTATCACATGAGATATATGGACATGCTTGACTTTTTAAAAAAAAGACTTGTACACTTACTGATCATATCATAAACATTAAGAATAATGCATCTTAATGACTTTTGCATTAGGTATAGTGCAGGCTAAATGGACTATCAATTTCTTGTATTTTTTATGCAGTACTTAAAGTAACGGCTCATTAAAAATGAACCCCTGGGCTCTAAAAATTTTTCAAAATCTACTTTCATCTGGAGACTGTTTCACCCCTCCTAACAGAAGAGTTTCATTGTAGCTGCAGGCTCAATATTCATAGAGGATTTAAAGACGTATTTTCTGGTTTTTTTTAATATGGAGTATATGTGTGTCTGTGTGTGCCTTTATATACATAGATGTGTGTAAAATCTCTGTCTAGATACCTATAAATATAAAATCTGTCTACAGAAATAAAGTATGCAGTTACTTATTGAAACAAAATAATTTTAATATAGCTTCAGCGTAGCTTTCATGTTGCAGATGTAAGTGAAAAAAATCATTTAACATTTCCTTTCAAACAAGATTGATAAGCAAGAAAATAACGAATGGCTATTTTCTCTCTAAGCCAGATGGAATGCTAGTCCCTTATATAGCGCACTTCTCGCTATATTAATGCCCTCAACTTGGAACATATCAGAAACAAGCCCTCTCTAGTACCATCATAGGTGGGTTTGGTGGGACTTAGTGACCGGGTTCGGTTTAGTCCTCCTCACCCATTCCCCGCTGCAGAGGAAGCAGAGCAGGGATGTGCTTGGATCACCTCCGTCTCGCCTGAGTCTCTGGATCACTCTTGGGCACATATTCTCTAGCGTTTGGCAAAACAATGTAGTTTTGTTGTGAACTTAGCGTGTAAATACATGAAACGATTGATGTTTCCCATGCAGGGGGCTCAGGCTTCAGGAAGGCTTCCTCAGTGAAATTCTGATCCTTTTGATGCCTGCAGAGGTTGGACTGCTTCTTGCCTTGCGAAGGCTGAGGTGGACGTTCGTTGACTGGAAGTCTGTTAGCAGACCCTGGTTCAAAGAGGCTTTAGTCGTTGCCTATGACTTAATCCTGGGGTGGAAGAAGCGCAGGTTCCAGATGCTGGTGCTTGATCCCTGTGAAACTCAAGGGATTTATTAAATAAGCCCCTCTCATGTGCAGTTTTCTTTCCGGGGGAGGTGAAACCATTGTACTACAAGTGTGATATTAAAGAGCGTAAGACAGTTGTGTGAAAGAAAGAAGAATCTCGCTGCAGCCGAGGGGGTTTTGTGCTTGTTTGAGGGGGGTTTTTGTTTTGTTTCATACAACTAGATCACCGGTGATGCTTCCCTACTGAAATTCCTTGTGTTTCTCGATATTTTTTTTTTTTTTCCCTCCCCCTTATAAAACGTCTGCCATTTTTGCTGTTAAACTGGAAAACTTGAATTTTCCTGGCACAGTCTTAAGATTAATCATGCCTTTGTAAGGTCATCTTTTTGCTATGCTTCCAAGCTTACTGTTAAAGTTTCAGTACATTAGAGTTATGATTGCTCAACTCTCTGCTTTCCCTTAAAAATTATGGGATGTCTGTAAATGACTTCTTTCCGCTTCAGCAGCTTTTCTTCTCTGAAAATTTTCCCTTCATTTTTAAACTAGTTTTCTATTTGAGTGTTGCATTGATGGTTTAACTTTCTAACATCTTATAGGTGTCATTTTGGGATACGTTTATAAGAAAACAAATGTTCTTAGTCTCCAAGAAAAGGAATGAACCTACTGTAATCTTGAAGAGTATACCGGGGAAGAAAAATACTCATTTTTGAGTATTTTGAGGCCTGCAACAAATATTTGGAGAACTGAACAGCTGCTAAAATATTTCTGGGAATTTTGACATGGTGCAGTTTGCCTCCAGTTCTGCTAGTGTTTTCCAAAATGAAAGTAAAGGGTTTTCTTTCCGTTTAAGAACAAAAAAATAATTCCCTAAGAATACAGACCTCTTCCGTGCAGGTATGACAGTATAATTGGGGAAGATGTTTTGAGTCGTGCACGACCTCTTATCTTCAGGTTCTTTGGTTTCTGAACTTGACAGTAAGTTATTTCAGGCAGTTCTGGAATTATTTTGGAGTATGCAGAAAAACTTTGTATTATGCCTATGCAAATATTGTGGAATGGTAAATAAAATTATTTTTCTGTTGTATATTGCGGTTAATTAAAGACAGACATTGAGTAGCAGTGGAGTTGCACTTTAGCTGTTGCCTTGTATCAGTATAAAAAGGCAGTAATTTTTTTGACAGCCACTGATTGGAAAGTTGCTTGCAGCTTTCTAAAAGCAAGGGGTACATGCTCTGGATCAATAACTGGCAAATTTTCCATTAAAAAGAATACCTGAACAATGTTCCAAATAGCCACTGGCATCTTAATTTTCCATGGAAACCTCAAATGCTCATGTGTGGAGGACAAGTCATTTTCAGACAATTTTTCCAGACTACTTGTTAACAGTTATTGCTGTCCCAAAAGGTTGACAGCTTACATGATTGATATTTCATTTACTTGTCATCGCTGTTTGAGTAATGGAGAGGGCCATGTTTTTTTCTCTCTCTCCCCCTCTATTTTTTTTTTTTTTGGTAGGAAACAGTCTCATGTATGTTCATTTTAGTTTATTATTCTAGAGACTATGTAATATATGTTTATACTGTGTATATATATGTCTTCAGGTCAGAGAATGCCGCTAGTAAAAAAGTTTGGTTTGCTTAAGCAATTTTGGCCCCCAGTGGAGCAGGAGATTCTTTCACAGCTCCATAACTATCAGTTATGGTGACACGTTTTTATGAAGGGATATGGGGGTGTGGGGGAGGATTTGGCATGTTATTCATGACCCCCCCGATACAAAATAAGTCTATGGGGTAGTCCTGACTCTGAAAAACCTCTTGATCATTTCAAAAGAGTCAGCTTTTGTAATGAATAGCTTTGCTCTGTATAACCACAGCGAAAGCATGTGTCACGCGGTTATTTAAGATGTGGATTTATATGTTTGTGCGCTAATATGAATGAGATGCCCCACTCAAAAATCTGGTGGTGAGGTTTTAATGAGGGAAATGCTTTTAGCAGCAGGCTTTGTACTAGATGTACACACAGGAGGTGGGGCTGGATGGATCCTTAAACCCTCAGCAATTTTCCTCATAACAGTTTTTTTTACAAAAAGGAAATTTCTTCCTGTTTCTTGACATGAGTGTGAAAAACGGAAGCACATAAATTGACTTTGGTGTCATTTGCTTACTATAGTTCACATGTTTAATCCCATTGTAAGAGGAAAGAAAAGTGTTTTGTAACATTAGGTAGTTAATAAATTTTTGTCTTTCTTGAGTTGCATAAGTAAAAAATGCTTGCGTTATGGGAAACCATTGGTGTGAGTGAAATACATGTGTTGGATTCCATAGAGACTTAGAATTTTTTTTCTTGTTGACATCCATTCTTGCCAGTTTGAGTAATAGTATCACAAAACACTGGTAATAGTGACACGCTGAAGTCTTAGACCACACTCGGCTGGTGAGAATTAGCATGAAAGTCAGTGGAGCTACACTGATTTATGCCATGAAGATCTGGCCAACAGCCAGCGTGTTTGCTTGAAAGATGTTGGGCGATTGCAAAAGAAACATGCTTTGTGATGTGCTTTCAATATTTAACACATCGTGATGAGAGATGTGTGGGTTATAGACGGTAAACTCGTAGCAAGGTCTGTCTCCTGCCCCAGGATTGTCTGGTCGTAATGTTACGTGTCCCGTCTGGTGAGTGTTCACCCCTCCTCAGGAGTGAGGGTCAGTTATGAAAGGCTAATAACGATTTTGATGTATTTAGTCCAAATGTTTATTTCTTCATTTAACGCCACTCTTCATCCTCGTGCCACATCTCAGGCTTGCTCGTACAGCATCAGATATTTTCTGTCTTCCTGGGTCTTGATGTTCTCGGATACTTTTGCATCCCTTTTTTGTCCATTCTTAGCCTTTCCTTATCAATAAACTTCCCTGCAGGTCACCCCTAGCAGCCTCTGTAGAGCCCAAGGTCTCAGTATGTCTGCAGTGGCTTTCTAGTAACCCTGTTTTGCATACCCTACTGTGCATTGAATTTGTACGCTAAGGGAACGCACGACATCTCCGCTTACGTGGGATGTGGCCCCGACAGCCCTGACTGTGCTTCATCGCTGAAAATTCTGGGATAGTTTCCAGATTCTTTTCTCCCTTGGAGTTTTCCTGATTGCACAGTTTTTGACTATATTTACAGCATTTCTTTGTTTCCACATTCGACTGGTTTTCCCGGCTTCTCCAGGTGTGGCAACTGCTGTGTTTGCTGTAATTGTTTCATTTGCTCACTCTCCTGAAGCGTTCCCAGGTTTCAGGTGGGTCTGGAACTTGCTTGGCTGAGCCAGTAACAGATCCCTGTGCCGGCATCAGTTCTGTGCCAGGCATCACAGCCCCTTGCCTGCGTTCCTCCGTGCCACTTTATTGTGTGAACGTTGCAAATGGTAAGAAAGCGTTCTAAAGGCTGATGTGTGCTATGGCAATTTAAAAAAGGGGGGAAAAAAAAAGTTAAACAATCCATAAGTGCTCTTACTACTATTCATACATTACTGAGTAATCTCTTTCTTTAATCTCTTTGCAGTATTACTCCACTGTAATGGAACAGCAAGTAAATGGACAGTTAATAGAGCCTCTACAGATATATCCAAGAGGTAATGCTTAACAAATTCTAATCAACAATGATGATATCAGTAAACTGTTTCATCAACAGTTATGTTTTCGGGAGGTTTAAATGCACATAACTTGATGTTTACCTCTTAATTTGGATAGAAGAATTCATTATTGTGGGGAGTGTAGTGAAAACTACATTTATTGCATATAAAATAGCTAATTTACTGGAGTAAATTAGACTAACAAGATTCAGTTTGCATAGCACATATTTATGTACATTTAAAAAACTCATTGGTGATGGTGCTGCTTGTGTTCAAACCAAAGCAGATGAATAACTTAAGTTTTGGATACTTAGGAAAATTGGGTTTTGTTGAGATCTTTTAATATCATTAATAGGTCTAACAGACTTGGGGAATGTGACTGTCGTTCATTTTGAAAATGGGAACGTCTGTCAAGAAGCTCTATGCGTGACATATTTTATTTGAGATCTGGGCACTTAGTGGCATCAGAATGATCACTAGTACTTTAATAGTTCTCCTGAACAGGGAAAGATGTAATCAGTTATGTGGGCTGAGGCGATTAAAAAATAGGTCATCTACATCCTGAACAAAAATCCGTAGGCAGCTAGTTAGGTTTTTGGGAATGCACCGCTCTCTCTGAACTCAAATGACGGTTAAAAAAAGATTAATACATTACATAATTCCGTTGATTCATTCAGATGCTCTCACTATCCAGTCTTTGAATCTCTGATTCTTAATTGATGAAACAGATAAGGTTTAAATTCTCAAAGTAAATCTCCCAGCAATAAA
The DNA here is from genome assembly GCA_013389945.1 of Fregata magnificens. Taxonomy (NCBI): domain Eukaryota; kingdom Metazoa; phylum Chordata; class Aves; order Suliformes; family Fregatidae; genus Fregata; species Fregata magnificens. Next base: position 96,285 of record WAAD01042747.1, read on the forward strand.
TTAATTGAAATAATTAAAAATTAAACTCTTCTCACTTAACTGATATTATACAAATAATCATACTATGAGTTTCCCAATTAAACATTCTAGACTTCCATTACTTACAACTCTCTGAAGTTTGAATTGGGCAATTAACCAACAGTCTTCTCAAACACATGCTAATAAGGTCTCAAAAGGAGGCTGGGTTTCCTGGTAGTTTAGTACATTCCTATGGAAAAGAGACTTGAATTCAAGAGGAGTACAGAGTCTGGTTTGGGGTTTTGGCGCTTTTTTTTTTTTTTTTTTTTTTTTTTTAATGACTCAGGCTAGCAGGATCTGATTGAGAGGGGGGACTCCCAGATATTTGAGCTGCAGGACTACAGAGCAGTCGGCAGTCGAGATGCGTTCTCGTGAGACAAGTGCAAGGACAGCTATGAAGGGGGAAGCTGCATTCTGCCCCCTTGCCGCTTCCTGGGCTGAGATGCGAGGGTCTCAGCCTTTCTCCTGAACCTCTTTCTGTAGAAGGCCATTTAATGACTGACATATGCTCTGTCTAAAAAAACTGACCACCCCTTGCAAGAAATAAAATGCCAGGCTTTCATGTGGCTTGGAGAAACTGATATAGCAGAGGATCCTAATAGGTGGGAAACCCTTCTTGGAAATACAAGGCAATTAGATATATTTCCTCTTAAGCAAACAGTTCGAGGAAGTTGTGGCAGGAGGTGCTCGGTGGCTGGCATGCCTGAGTGTTTAAAGGGACATTTTGAGGTTACAAATCAGGCTTAACCTTCTTTCAGAGTCTCCTTTTGGGTCATTCCTGAAGAACCAGCCAAGTAGCTTCCTGCTCCTGCTGCTTTCCCCTTTTTCTATTTCCTTTATGTCCAAGGATAATCTTCTTTGACTGTACAGATTCAGAATTCATCTCCATGCTGCTGAGGATATGATCCCCATGTATTATCTCCACATTTTCACCACTGGCTCAACTACGCACGTGTCTGCTGTGTATTTCCTCGTAGGTGGCTTGCCCCTTACTCAGAGATGAGTTGCTGTTTTATCTTTCCAAATCACCTTCTTAAAACATCTATTCTTTCTAGGTTACAGCTTTAAAGCTACCCTGCGCTCCCTTCATACCCAGACTGCCTCTAAGTTCTGCTCCTGCTTTTCTGCGATATCGAACAAAATGTGCTTTCCTGCATTTTTTTTCTGTCTTCTGGCATTTAAAGCTCTGGTCCTGCCTCTCTAATGAACATCGCAAATTGTGTTAGCGCAAGCACTTTTCTTTCATGCCCTTTTGGCCGTGTCTCTCTACGTACTGCGCTTTAAAGCCCCATCAGTAGTGTGCAGCTTTTCTGCCTGTAATTTAAGGTTCTCCCTTTTTAAGAGCTTCCTCTGCAAGCCCAATCTTCGAATCCTTTTCACTTTCTGCCTCTCTTCTGAGGAAGCCTCCCAGTTGCTGTCTCCAGTCAGCTTCTGAAAACTCATGTCTTCCATAAAGCCTGCCAGTAGCAAATGTCCATGTGCCATCCTGTGTTACTGTGGCTGTGCTGCATTCATTTGATAATTTAAAGGTCTTTAAGGGGAAAAAAATGGTATTTTGTCTATTTAAAAAAAAAAAAAAAAAGAGTATTGTTGCTGTCTAGGTAGTAAGAGCCAGCGTTCTTTTTATACTGAAAATAAACCTCTGTATGCGTATACATAAACAAGAGTGTGCATGCATACACACACACACTTATATATATCCTGTCTATGTTTTTTATATATATGCCATCTGTGGAATGCGAGGTGAATATACCATTCAAATATGTATCATAAAAAATACTATTCTTTGACTATCTTGTTCAAAATGTTGGTTTTAATCTGTGGAAAAAAATATACTATGCTTATAGGTATGTTAGAATAGTTTATTGTTTTCTGGGGGGGAGCTTATGCCCACAGTATCATAATACTTTCCTTCTTTAAGATGCACATTCTAATGACATTTAAAGGCACATGGCCTGGCCCTAACTGATGTGTTTAATAACTATCATCTGTGTCCTTCTGACTAATAAATAGTTCTGTTTCCTGCTGTCAAAAATTGAAGTGAAATGCATGTGCATCAGAGAAAGAGAAAAATCAAATTCATCCCTCCTCAGACAATCAATCAAAAGTGACAGGCCCTTTAACATACAATTTGTAGGGCACTGTAGTTTTAAAATGGGAACTGTCTGTAACATGTAGCTAGAAGCCTTTGTGGCTTTAACATTTGACAAAAGCACATCCACCGAACGGAAGAACAAGGCAATATGTAGTTCGAGAGACTTTAGAAAAATACTTCCTCCTCAAGCAGCATGTCCCTCTGTAAGCCTAGACATCATAATAAGATGCCACATTTGTACATCTGTGTCCAAAATGTGGCATTTTGTATCGCATTTATCCAGTATTTGGTTTCTTGAGGCTCACTGCTGTTGCCCCTGACATGTTTTTTCCACATTTAAAACAAACTGTCTGAGTTTGACAATATGACTAATTCATGATGTGTGGCAGCTGATTCCTTTAAAATACATCTTGCAAACATTTCTGTTAAATGCCAGAAAAAATACGGCATGTGAAAATATAGTGACATAAGATACTGATTTTAATTTGAATTACAAAAAGAATCTGATAATTTAAGCCAACAGTTCTCTTGATTTTGATGTGTTTTAAGCAGAAATTAGAATTTATATTACATGGTGTCAGAAAGCTCTTAGCATTTATAAATGCTCACTCCTGCAAGTTAAAAATCCTGGTTCGTAATTCCCACTCTGGGTCTTGTGAGGCACTTTTCAATCATTTCTCTCTGCTAATTTTGGTGTCACCCTCATTTCTTTTTAAAAGATTCATTTTGAGCAAATTTGTAAATGGCCCTGATGTGTTCTACAATTTAGTCAATTACTGTTTCAGCCTGCAAGCCTCCTGGGAAACGGAACATACATGGCCTGAAGGTACGAATTTCAATAATTGTTTCAGTAAAGTTAGATGGATTTGTAATGCTGTGTTCCACTTATTGAAATGTCAAATAAAACTGCACTTTCTTGAGCTCTGACAAGCAGATTTTTTTTTTAATTTTTTTTTTTTTGTGAGGGTGGGAGAAGGATTCATCTGCTGGGTGTTGCCTGCAATATCTATATGTAGAGTTTTATTAAAAATGGAATTGCCTTTCTTTTTGTTTTTAACCTCTCTTAATAAGGTTCCTAAATTTTAATATTCAGTTTATCAACCAATGTCTGCTACTACTTCAAAGAGTTTAAAAAAACCCCACCATATTCATTTGATTTCAGTAATTTATCTAAGTGTGGAAGGCACTGCGATGAAATTCTTTTAGGTGGTTTGATTCATTCAGGTATGCTTACTGCTTCTGTAATCACACCCATTTTGAAATGCAGAAGACTACAAATATATTAAATGATTGTTTAGTTTTTAAAAAGAAAATAAATGCTGGGCATATCATCTCCTTTTCTGTATTATTTAACTAAGCGTTTAAGATGTAAAGATAGTATATTGTAGTCCATGAATTATATAGCCTGCTAACCTACATACAGGCGAGACCTCAACCATCGGCATGCCTAGCAACAAGCTAATTAACCTTCATAGTGAAATGAGAAATTCATGGCAAATTACAGGTTAATTAGAATAGTGTCCTCTGAACACAAACGACTGATAAAGATTCTTTCCCTGCCTGCAGGTAAATACGCGAGCAGGGTCTGCTAATAATAGCAGTTCAGCAGTCTCGGATTCCCTTCCAAGCAATAGGTAAGAGTCAAGAATGGGAGCATATGTTTTGTTTTGTTTTCTTTTATTAAAACAAAATGGAACCTTGGGTGCGGTAGTTACCAACGATAAGCTTGATGTTGAATAACTTTTTCAATATGACTACTGGGCACGCAGGAGTGAAGTGGGGAAGACGAAATTACCTTGATTCATGGATCTCGTTAGACTGGTACTGCTGGTTCTTCAGGAGAATTATTTTCTGCCGAAAGAAATAAGTCTTTGCTGGCTATTTCAGTTGGCTTTGTCCTTTATAAAGCATGGAAGTACTGTTTATGGGTGAGCTAATTTGTTTTAGTTGATCTAATAATCACTGTCTGTGGCAAGGTCTGTATGTTCAGGTCTTCGTTGCTTATCTCATTCCAGGTTTCTTTGATTTTTAAAATTTGATACCTAATTCAGTAGGTTTATTATTGTGAGGTGAGATTTTTGAAAAATCTGAATAGCTTAGGTGCCCTGTTTCATAGAGTTTCAGCAAAGTTTTGGAGGCTGTCTTTTAGATTCCAGTCCTAATTTCAAAACCCATATTAAGATCTTAAAATGCAAGAGAACTCTTTTTTTCCTGGAGATCTGTTTTTAAATACCGGAGCATAAACTCCCTTTTATTACATGAACTGTTACAGGCAGGTGTTGTACTCAATACTGATGTTAAAACAAACAAACAAACAAACAAAAAAACCCCACAAAACCCCTTGTGTATTCTTAAAAGGAAGTAAGAAAAGTCCGGCTCCATCCTCTTCATGTAAGAGCGTATTTGAAACGTGGCGATAGAAATCTCTGGAGGTCCCTTTCGACCTAAATTATTCTATTATTCTAATAAGCATGTAATATTACATTTATCCGCGCGTCAGCATGCTGCTCCCTTCTCTGTCCAAGAGCATTTTGAAAAAAAATTGACAGATATGAACATGATCAAAGACACAATCATACTGCGTGAAGCGTGTTCGGTCGGTGAAGTGTCAGTACCCGTTCCGGCAGACACCGCAAAGTGCTGCAGTGCTGGGACTGTCCCACAAACCTTGTCTTTGCGTGGTGGGAGTGACGTGATGTGGTTACCCGCTGATGAGGAGGATGCCACCCCACATGGTTGGCAGCAGTGCTGGAGTTGTGCTACAGTGGGTGGCCCCGTTCGAGTACCACTAAAACCAATTTTGATGCTCCCTTTAGTGGCTTTGCTAATTGTAGAGATGAAAAAGAAAGCCAATACCCTGTGTCAATCTCCTCTGGCAAAGTTTGCCCCCATTCCTTGGGGAGGATTTGCTGTGTATTGCAGCGGTGAAGATCCTATCCGAGACTTTTTAAAGAAAATAAATCTGAATGTCTTTATGAACTGCAGTCCTCCTCCCAATCTATCATACCACTGAACTAAATAAAGCTGCTTTCTGTCGCTGTTGTGTTTTGACTTTCGGTACTTGCCGTACTTTGAGCTTGTTCTTAAAGTGCACTGAAAATGAGCCTTCTAGAAGATTCTTGTCACCTTATTTGGTGGTTAATTGCCATTCCTTTTCCGAAACCTTCTGCACTATGAGTTTTGTTTTTGAAGTAATTGAAAGTCTCTCTTTGTTTCATGTTCACAAATTGTTAGTCATGAAAGATGACAAGATCAACTTATGTTTCCTTGGAAAACTTAATTTTTCTTTAAAGTAGTCGTGGGAACAAGAGGCCTATTAAAGAACAAAGCCACCAAATATGAAATCTGTGTTTTCACTGTTCTTGTTAATAATGATCTGTGATCAAGACACATGCACATGCCTTTCAAGAATATATTATTTTGTACTTTTTTTTTTTTTTTAAACTTCAGTAATAAGAGCAGAATGTCTCTTTGAGATTAAGTTTTGCAGACATAGTTCTACCCAGGCAGTTTGTTGTGTTGAACGTACAAGGAACAGTTGTCAGGAAAGGAGGTGAAGCGGTGTTGTGCGAGTAGGTGGAAGTGGTTTGAAGCCATTAATAGTTCTACCTACAAAATGCACCAAGCTGATAGTTGTGGTTTGTTAAAGTTCTTGCTACCAAAAAATAATACGGGTCATTTTGCCTAATGAAAGACTACTGGCACAGGAGTAGTGTCTCCTGAAAAAGCAGAGGGGCTGCAGCAGCAAGGTGACCTGGAATGGATGCACATGGCAATCTGGACTCACTCCCCTCAATTTAGGCATGTCCCTGAAATGCCTAAATCAGGAGTTGTACTCACCTGCTCACCATGCTCCAGTCTGCAGGCAGTTGAGGGAGTGAGGCAGCGTTGATGGCACACCGTCCTGCTGCAGGTTTATAGAAATTATCGAGGGATAATGCCTTAAGGGGTTTTCAGACAAGATAAGGCACCTGAAAACTAGATGTGAACCTTTATTTTCCTGTTGTTTTTTGAAACACCTGGTATGTGAGGGTACCTATTTTTTTTTCTTTGAACTGACAAACAATAGGTTGTATCTCAAAGGGTAGTATCGTCAGATATCTAAAAAAGCTAGTTTGAAAAATATATTGTTTTTCTTAAATGTTCATTGCTTCTCCATTTCTGCTGTCTGCAGTTTGAGGAGTAGCTATACTGAACATCAGTCAGCATTGCTAAAGTTAAGCCTATTCAGAATATGTAACCATAAACTTAACCTGATGGCTTGTTGTTTCGTATGGTTTCACTTCATCTTATAGAGTGAAACAGCACAGTCATTAAAAATAATTGCCTTTTTTTTTTTTTTTTTTTTTTTTTTTTNNNNTAAAAAAGTCTTCTGCAGAGCTGAAGAAAATACTTGCAAATGGCCAGGTAGGTGCACTGAATTGCGTCTTGGCTGCATGCACATCTCGTTACTGCCTGTTACTGCAGTGATTGGCATACCACAAATAGGTGGAGAGATGCTTACTGCTCATTTAGTTGTAATGTGTTCTTTTAATACAGAACTGGAGGGACCATGAAAACCTTCATGATATGAATGAGTTATGTGTCCTGATTTACTTTGATTGGCATAGCAATTTGCTTCCCATTTCTCAAAATGTGCTAATCAGATTTAGCTCCAGATAGATTGAGGTACCTCACACATGTTGCGCTGCTGCCACAATTTCAGGGAAGAAAGTTAATCAATTTTGAATAACTAAGTCAACTGCTCAGTTAGAATGACCTTCGTATTTTTTAGGGCAGTAGATGCTTAAATATTTAGCAGGCTCTTGGAAGGAACTGCTCTGTAATATTTGGAATCGCCTTATGTTGTAGGTTCTTTAAAAAAAAAAACCAACCCAAAAAAACCCCCAAAACCAAAAAAATCCCCAAAATTGTAGAAAGCTGTCTTGTTACGTTCTCTTCCTGCTCCAGGCATTCAGGTTCTGGCACCCAGAAGTGAAAGGTTTAATATAACAATTGATGGACAAGTGGATGTCCTGGACAAACGGAGCAATCATTTCTTACCCATTTTGAGCTGAACGTATGGGCAGGCTTGCAGTAGCATAATGACATTAAATATACACTGTTAAATTAAACTGCCTTAAAAGAATCCCGGATTCTTCAGCAGCAACATAAATATGTTTTAATGTTTGTCATAGTGAAAGCCCTTTGATAGCCTTGGAGGCAGGCACCTGTCCATTGCGATCCAGCTTGCCTATTAGGCTCTATTGACCGAGACATCTGTGTCACTGCAAATAAAAGACTCTTATTGATTTTCTTAACTGCTGTTCACTTCCCCTCCATGTTTCGAAGGCTGAAATCTTAATTATCTCAGATGCGTATTCAGTGCCTTCACACAATGACCTCTCCAAGCCTCATTGGCATTTCATGAATCAAGTAGTTGTAGTTGAGCGTGTCAAGAAGATAAAGGCAGGTCTGCATGCTTGTCCTTCAGTATCACCTGTAACATTGTGGTCTAATAGATGAGAGTGCCCCTCTAAAATGTGAGTCGAACAGCCCAGTATTGCAGCCTTGCCTGTTTGGCACTGAATACTTTGAATACAGCTTGGAAATGTATTTTTAAGCTTGTCAGTGTTCCTTAGGTGCAGACATAGTTTAATATTCACAGATTTCTACCAGGCAGATTTGTTAATGTTTCAAAATTGTAGCTAAACAATCTATTTCTCTGGATAGCTTAAAATTATGTAAGTACCAGCAGCGTGCTTCTGAAGTTTTAAAATGAAGTTGATTAATTACTCCATATTACTGATATTTTTTTTTTTTAAAGTAGAATTAGTGAACATGAGTAAAGGCCGTCTTTTTGTGATTGAGTCCATAAGCTGTATTTGGCATTTTATTTGTTCTAAGTAATAGAAACGAGTATTTGGTGTGCCCTGCAGTAGGTTGTTACAGATTTCTTTCCTGTGTAGTAGAGTTTTAGAAAGACATAAAGGAATCAAAACTCTTATTATGATATTTAAAAATGTTACTTGAACCCATTAAAAAAAGAAGGCGACAAAAAATAAGTTTTAATACTACTTTTTACTCACGCTGCTCTGGTAGGAGTGATGCTGCTTTCTGTCGAGAGAAAATGCTTTTTGTTATGCTGCATTGTGTTCTGCAAAATTTGGGCACAGATCTGTAAGTGGAAATAGGTTTCTAGCTGTAACTTCAACTTTTCCTCCTTTGGGGGGATTAAGTCACACTTATCATTACTTAAATATGGGTTGGGTTATTATTTTTTATTATTTTTTGGCAGTTTATGCTTTCAGGCACTCATAATGATATTCCTCTAGTAGTTTCCATTTTAGGTTTAATAAGGAATTCATATTAATCATTAAAAGAAGGGGACATGATTCTTCAAGATAATCAAATATTGACAGGTTAGAAATAGCTTTCTGCCTAGGTTCATTGATATAGGTGATGTGATATAAATATTTATTTCTTTTCTGTCACTCAGAGTAAATGCCACCAATTGATTCAGCATTGATATAGTGTCAACAGTTCATAAGAAACATTTGACTGGCTTGTGTTTTCCGATTAGTCTCTGCTCTATAAAGTGGGATTTACTAAATCTCTTCAATTGTCTGCTCATAGAGTGTGACTGCTTTCTGAAACCATTATTGCTTCGATTCGTAAAGCAAAGGTATGGCTATAGGACTTTGCCTCTGTCAGGCCTCTACATATAAAATAAGGATTAATTGAGCATTTTGTTTTTAATGATTTACAAGAGATAGACACTGATTTCTTTCAAAAACAGCAGGTATAAGCAAGGGATGTTTTGTTTGCTGATCCGTAATTGAAGTCTGTTTTGCTTTTTCATTAATTCTGTTAATATTGGCATCCAATCAAACTTGGGTTTGCAGGTTTAATATTCCAGTCCGTACTGTCGAGTTCATTGTTGTTATGTTATCATTTTATGATTGAGAATCCAGTTTTCTCAGTAAAATAAATAAATCACCACATGTTTTTGGCATCTTTATTTGAGCCAGTAAATCACGCTTTATCTCTCTATCGGTTGCTGGCAGATACTTGCTCCACCCCAGTCTTCCTATTTCACCCTGGGTTTCTGGTTGCTCTTGGTGCCTAGGGACAAGAAATGGTGCTGGGCTGGCAGCGGGCGCAAGTGGTGCAGCATCACAGCGCAGCACTGCTGCTATCGCTGGCTTTTAGGGAATGGTGTGAAGAAAATGCTCTCCTTTTACCGGTTAGCAAAAAGCAGGAGAAAAGAGAATACGCTTTACTTCTCTGGTTCTGCTCAATTTGTTGCTTATAACTTGCGTAACTACAAAAAAATTCTTCTTTTTTTCTCCCCAAGAAGCAAAGATACAAGTATGTTCATAGCTTTGTGGATTCATTTGATTTCTCTTAAGAGTTTTGTTCATAAGAACAGTGCTGGGAATATAGGAGAGAGATGTTTGTTGTTACCTCAAAGACTAGAGAATTAAAGTCCTCCAGCTTTGGAGAGCAGAACTCCTTAAACACAGTATGTCCTTTAAATTAATGAGTACTGCAGTCTGACAGACATCATGTTTAGAGCAAGGGATCGAGTATAGGTTCTTTACATATTTTAAAACCCATTCATGAACTGTTGTTCCTTATGAGGTGTCTTTTTTTTCCCCTTTTTATTTGCATTTTCTGATTGATGCAATAAGAAAGATAGCTTTCAGTAGTAAAATAAATTCTCATTTTCATCATAAACCTTGATACTTGAATGGGCCATTTCATACCCTCCTAAGATATCTGGTCCAGGTTTAACTACAAATAGGTAATAATGTAGAGACAACTTCTGCTTTGAGGTATTTTGAATTTTCTCAGAGCTCAGAGATTTTGACCTCACTGGAAGACATGGATAGAGGAAAAGTATTTCCTGTGAGAAACAAGCATGCTTTTTCATTAATTCTGTTAATATTGGCATCCAATCAAACTTGGTTTTGCAGGTTTAATATGTGTGAGAAACAAGCATGCTTTTTATTCGGGTAGTGAAAGGAAAGAACACAAATTTTGGAGTTCATAATTTCTGTCCTTAAAACATATTGTTTTAAATCCATTAAATATTCCATTTTCTGTTGGTAAGATGTGCTGAATATTGACTCTTTAGGGCACTTCAGCTTGTTACCATCACTTACTTGTTCCAGTTGAAGCCAGGGGCAAAGTTCCTCTTATCTTCACTGCCATCGTATGAAAGGGGATGCTTAAACATGGCTTAGTAACTGAAGGGCACGTGTCCCCACTGAGTTTTAAAAGTGATTTCAGAAGTTGAATGAATGCAGATAGTTAGCTTATGGCGAGGTCTGTGTGGCTCTCGCCGTGGTGCTCGTGGTACTTGAAACAGCTAATTTGAAGCTCTCTCAGATGTGCTTACGTGATCTCTGATCACATCAGTGATAGCAGACCAGACAGATCATTGGGGGTTTTTTTGATGTCTTTTAACAGGCAAAAATGACAGAAAGTCTTTAAGCAGCCATGCCAACTCATGTAAAATGATTAACTTGGTATCCCACCAAATATATATAGTTAACAGAAACAAGTTAATGATTTGGTAACAAATTCCTAGGAAAATATCTTTTAAAAATGGGATTTGCCCAGGCGTTTACTACTTACAATGATCAGGCAACGGAGGAGATCTCTTGGAACGGCAAATGCATGCAGCCCAGAATTTACTCTCATTAAAATATTTAATTTCAAGTATGCATGTGCATTCCAAAAATGTCTATAGTGATTTTTTTTTTTTAATAGGTGGTTTAGCTGGAAGATCAGTATAACTGTATTTGTACAGGAGAAGGTTGAACTGTAGTTTTACATTTGAATTGCTCATCCAGCAAGGTGATGCATAATAAGCTTTTATAAAATCCATATCAGAAAGATCCCAAATTCCAGCATTTGCAATGTACAGTGCTTGTATCAGGCTTCTGCTCAAATATGTGAGGATATCGTCGTATCTGGAGGGTTGTCCCAGTGAGCAGAAAGATTGAGGCAAGCAATTAGTTGTGTATTTCAAGGAAAATTATTTTTATTGGGTAGCAATTCAAGACTTTTTTTTTTTTCCAGAATATTTGCATTAGTTAAAAGGTATATAAATTAAGCACTACGAAGGAATCCTACTGACAGACCTGTCACTCAATTAGTATCAATTATGCTGATTCCAGAATAAATCATCAACTTTTCTAGCCATACTTAAGATGACAGTTTTCTGTTGGATTGTTTCCATTCACCTCCAACTTTGGCTTTGGTTATGTGCTGTTCTGGAGACCCTTTTCCTATCAGTATCTGTGACCTGACCCTCTTGAGCTATATTATATCATTCCATTTTGACACCTTTTATCAAACTTTAATGAAATGACCCAGGCAAACAAATTGTCATTAAACTTTCCATCACTTTGTCCCTTGGTATCGTCTTTTATAAATTGGACAGCAAATGTTGTATTGATCTTCTCGTTCTTGCAGCTGAACTTGAAATGACCCAGACTGCTTGTTGTTTATGGCCTAGAGCTGCTTTTCCTTGACATTTCCATCCACAGCATGACATCTCTTTTGTTTTTCTTTCTTTCTTGTGGAGATGAATGAACAAGACATACGGTATCGAGACATCCTCGGTCATGGCAATGGAGGCACAGTCTACAAGTGAGTGTTGAATTTCACTTAAAATTTTTGAAAATGAAATTTAACGGCGGTCTTTCCCCCCCCCTTCATATTTGTAGTGAGATATAGGTGGGCCATTGCTGCTATGCAGAAAAGATTCTAAAAGAAATTCTTAATATAAACTTTTTAAGAATGCTCCTTACATATTTACAAGGTATCTGCTTTTGGGTGCCGTGAGGGCTGGTGCATTTTTATTATCTTTTTGATACTTAGCTTTGAATCCCTCCTGGGTAACAAGTTAATGGTTCACAAGTGGAACTTGAAATGTCCTGAAGCATAATGAATTGCCTTCAGTATTTGCAATGCCATTATTCTTGCTGGCTCACCACGCCCTTTGCTAGCCCAGTACTGAGAACGACACCAGTGGGATGTGATGACACCGTTGCTCTGCCTTTCTCTAGTGATTCAAAATTAGCAAATACCCCTTCCACCGTTGCACTGACTTCCCTCCCTTACGAGCAGCTTCACACACAGGCTGATGAATATATTAAATGATAAACTCCCCCAAATTTTGGTAGTGAAGCTTATACCCTGCAGCCAGTATTAATTTTAATATTGTAAAGATTATAATAGCAGAGATATAGTTTTCTCGACAGGAAAGTCTTTCTCATGCATAGTGCAAAGTTTAAACTACATAATGTAATATCTGGTACTTAATAGTCTGCAGTGGTGTATGAAAAATATTCCACTAGGAATTAAGAAATCCATACTTTGTAAGAAAGCCCTGAGGGAGTAATAAAGGTTTCCTCCAGAGAGCTATTTACCATATACAGTAACCCAGCATCCCATTATGATTTTGTTTATACCTTAGACATTTTAACTTTGATATTAACAATTTTTTTTAAATGTTTTAAAAGCTACGGTGCATTTAGTTTAGTTTCTAATTGGCTGCCAACATTGCGAAACGACTAGCTTTGGTCTCCTTGCAGAAGGTTTAATGAAAATGGGCTTCCAAATCCTTAAAGGGACAAAGCTAGTCTTTGAATGGCCTCTCCCGAAATCAGGTTAGTCTTGTAGCTGGAACGTAGTTCAGAAATCTCATGGATGTTCTCTTGTAGAAAGATATTCCTAGACCAAGAAACTTGCAGAAACAGCGTTCTTTTCTTACTTTGTAATCAGAAAGATTTGAGAAGAGAGAGTGTTGAACTTTACAGCTCAGTCAGTGACTTCTTGGTGGTTTCTGATTTAGAGAAGGTTGCTTCCCTCCCCCGTGTACTGATGGAGGCTCCGGGAGCGGATGTGGTTGGGAGAAGCATCGCAAAGGAGGGCCACGTGCTCTGATCCCTGCAGAAGGCGCTTGAGGCCCAGTTAGGGAAAAGGAATATCCCACAAAGTGAGGGAACCCGCACGTGTCATTATTACCCGATCTGGCGTCATTTTCTTTAGAGAAGTAGCTGAAATAAGGAGCTAGCAACGCAAAATCGTGAGCTGCCGAAGAAGGCCATACCAGGTTGTAGGAAAAGTCTCTCCCCTTCATCCTGTGTCTTATAGTGGCCAACGGCCAAAGCCTAAGGGATGTAAACCAAGGCAAGTTAATGTGCGCTTTGCTGATCTTTTTGCACTGAGGATCTGCTGAACTTCATGTCTGTTTGTTGGCTTGTGTCTGCCCTACTCACAAGGAACAGCTCTGTTCCGCATCTGCTGTGTGTGCATGGTCCGTACAATGAGACAGTGCTTTTAGATGCAGAAGGCAGTACAAAAATGTCTCATTCTTCTATAATATTGTGACATGCATAGTATGTCTTTCACATTTCGTAAAATTCATTCGGGAAATTTGGATAAAAGGCTATGTAAAGCCAAACTTGCACCTTTTGACGACTTCTTTTTGTATTTCTGAAGGGTGGTGTAGTTACGTGCCTGCTTTTCGTTTAATATTTTTACGAAAATGTTTTTCTCTTGTGATGACTACTGCTTTAGTAAGAGTCTGCAGGAGTGATGAAGGAACAGAGATGTGAACACTCAAGGCGCAGAGGATAATAGCACAGGAGGGAATGCATAATACTTCTGGCACTTCTTCTCTGTTGATTTGCTGCATTGTGTGGGCTGATGGTGTGAGCTGCTTCGTTAAGTGGTTGAGTGTTGCATTTGCCTGCAATTTGGGAAAGTAAAAAATTTTACCTGTAAAAACATGAGCCCTCTTCTGTCTCAGGGAAATATTTCTACCTTTCTTTTTCCTTTTTATTGCATTCGTATTTTAAATTAGCAGTTGCAGTGACTTCACAGTATTTTCTCTAGTGCAAGTGTCATTCTGCACTGCTCCAGGGAACGTGCACCATTTTTACGTGTGGATGTTTTACACGTTCCTGAAGTTTGGCTTTCTTTGCAATGCGAACAATAGCAGAATATACATATGAAATACAGTTTTCTCCCAAAACTGGCTTTTAAGCTCTGTGTTGCTCTCAGATCTTTCCGAATTTGTTTCTCGGTGCGTTGGATTGAAGAGTTGTACCAATGCAGTCTTTCATCCCTGGAGAGCTGCTGGTTGCCGTTGTTGCAGGGAGTTGGCAGTTACCACGCCGTGGTGATGTGCTTTGGACAAAGCACACAGAACTTCCTACCTTGGAACAATCACCCCTCCGTCAAGGGGAGCCTGTTGTCCGTCGCCAAAGGAGCATCTGTGCTGCATAAGCTGATAGAAATTGCAAAATGGAATACTTACAGGTAGCTGGATTGCACTAGTCATAGATAGCAGCCCACATATATTTTATTCCAGTAAATCAATGAACATTTGTCAAATAAAATTAATTGCAAACGTTTGGCTGTTTTCCTCTTCCAGCATTCCATGCTGCCGGTTTGTTTCAGAAGAGGCTGTGTGTAGTATTGATCTGAATCTAAAGAACGAGTGTGTCTATGTGGTATCTTTTTTTCTTTCTTGCTAGCTCTTTATACTAAGTCATATCCATTATGGCAATGATATATTATCAGCATTCAGCAAACAAGATAGCGTGTCGCAGGTCGCTGAGCAAAAATTTTCAGCCTCTCTTTCCACGTGAATTAACTACTGTTGAAATAGTTTATTGAGATTGAAGTATTGATCACTTCTCATGCTAACCTTGGCTTAAGGGGGAGAGGGGAGGTGGTTTTGTTCTCTTTGGAAGACGCTATGTTTAGTTAGAAAATGTATTTCATTTATTTGGGTTCTTTACAGCTGCAACTGTTTTATTGCTTGGAGAGGAGGTATCTTAGCTTTATTTTTATGACAGTATAATTATACTTTAGAAATACACTTGATTACTGTGTGTAGCAAAATTGTTCCAGTATATTGGCTTGGCCAATATTGCTATACAAACAACTTTTCAGTCAATTGAGTCTAGTAAAAAATCAATACTTTATAGCAATATTTCTAGTGAGAACTTGCTGAATCTAAATGTTTTTCCTGTTCTAAAAAGAAGGGATTTTATAGTTGTTTGGCTTCCTGTTTTTCCCCTACCTTTTGATACGCTATTTTCTTAATTAAGGAATGATCACAATTATGGTTAGATACAGCAAAGTTAATTATTCTTGCTTTTTGATTGCTTGTATATTCAAAAATATGTGAGAGCGTACAAACAATCCAAAACTGTACATTCAACAAGTATCTTTGAATATACAAACAATCAGAAAACAAGAATTCTTCCACTGGCGAATAGCAGCAGCGCGTACCCTGTCTTGAGTCAAGATCGTCAAGAAAGCGATGAAGTCTGCCATAACGAGGACTGAAAGCACGCCAGTATCTTTCTCTTCATTTGCCAGTTGTTGTAGGTAGTTTACATCATTAAGTGGGATTTCCACTTTCTGTGGAGTATTGTAAGTCCAATTCTATGAATTTTTGGAAACTCTCAGCTGCCGTTATTTCATGGCAGTTTCCACGTTTCCTGACCAGAGGGCCCTGAGACTGTTACACTGGTAGATGTACGACCTTCCAGCTCTGCGACAGACTTTCTAATTTTTTATCAACTGTTTTATAGAAGCTGGTAGGATGGAGAATATACAGTTTGGGCTGCTTCACAGCAGAAGAAAACATCTATATATCAGCACATCTATGGTATTTACTTAAATTGCTTTTTTGGAAAAAATCGTTCACTGGTAGGTCCAAAAGGCGTTTTAAGTATGTGCTTCTGTGCTGCATCTTCTAGCTCCATCATCGGCTGCAGAGCTCTGAGAGACTGTTTCGATAAGATTGCTCCTTTTTGCTTCAGTGAAAGAAGGTTAATGTTTTGGTTTGTAATGGGATGTATACGCTCTGCCAGCCAGTCTCAGGGGTAGCTACATGAAATTATTTGGACCTAAAATCCTTAGTTGTGTATATTTTGAACGTATTATGAAGTAGAGGTCTTTATCTCTGGCAAATAATTGCTTTGTGAAGTCTCTTTCACATGGCATATCTAAAGTATCACTATTTGCTTCCTTTACATACAAGCAAGAAGAATATTTTTCTCTTATTTTATGTTTTCTAGTTTTTGCTTTGCAATCGTGGCTAATGAGAAGTGAAATGTTCAAGGAACTCTAGGGGATGGTATAGCCTTTTGAGTGTCCGGGATGTTTTTTTTTAAAGTGTGCGTTGTGTATGGTTTGTCAGTCTTTGGATTCTGTTAGAGGAGTCCCCAGCAGCAGCAAGCTACAACGCTCTGTGTACTGAGATAAACATAAAGTCCCAAAATGATGCCGTAATTAATTTGTGAAGTTACCTAGTATCTGGGGGAGAGGGAAGAAAAGGGAGAATCGGTTATCATCTGAGCAAAATGCTGTTAAACCAGACGGCTTCACTTTAAGTTGAGTAATTGGGAGAGAAGTGGCTGTTGATGATGTACCGCCCAGAAGAATTGTATAGCTAGGGAAAATACGGATAAATGCGGAAGCTTAATTTGTTTGAGCAATTTACTTGAGCAATTTTGCTGTTCGGTTGAGTTGTACATTCCAGCATATGCCCGCTTCTTTATTCTCTATCTCAGCCAACCTTGGGGTGCCCCATTAGCACATTAAACATAGCGCATGGCAAGACAGCTGGAAAGTTGCTGTCTATCTCTTGCAAGCCAGCCTGCAAACTGTGCCTTGTGAGTGTATTGCAGATCCTCTGACATTAGCAGGGAAAAGCGTTGTCAGCTCTGGAGTGAGGAAGCTGGAGGAGATTTAGCTGTGTTTGGGAGTAAGGGCAGCGGAAGTGATTTAGCTCCGTTTGCTGGAATGGTGATGGAATAGCTGGAGTTTATCGTTGCCTTGAGGAGCTTTGGCTCCGCAAGGTTTGCTCCCTGTGGTTTGTTCCATGGCTTCTGATGCAGGACACTGGTGCTGTCGTGAAGGAATGTCCTTCAAGAGGGTCTCTACAGTCTCGATTCTTCAAAAGCAGTAACTGTCATGCACCTCAAATGTTGAGGGAAGCCAGTCCAGATCTAAGCAGAGCTGTTGCTCTCCTCTGTTCGTTCGTTTCTGTTTTTCTGTATGAGTATGCAACACAATAACAATAATTGTCCCTCTTTAAAATGCTTTCATTCACAGATTATTTTGGCCCTTTTGCAAAGGAGGCTAGTGTCATCCTCTGCACATGGCAGAGGGTAAACGGAGACAGAGAGGGAAATGATTTTCCCAAGGTAGCAAAGCAGCGACAGAAGCAGGAACCAAGCCCATCTCTGCAGGTTCCCGGCCCGGAGCGCTGCCAGCCGACCCACACGGCTTCGTTTGTGTTGTGCTTTCCAGGGGAGGGTCTCGCTGCATTTTATATACGCTGCTTGTCCCAGCCTGGTGCTTGATGCAGCTCTGAAAAAAGGAAGTACAGGCAGGTTCAATGTTTTGTTTGACATTAAAATAAATCTGTGGCCATGTGAAGTCTGAAAATTGCATCTCCCTGTGTTCTTGTGTTGCAATTGCGGAGGCATTTTCCTTTATTTCCTTTCCCAGACTACATTCATTTTCTATTTCTCTTGGTTTATTTTTAGTCACACTGAGAAGCATTGGAACAATAATAGCTAGGCTAAGTTGGAAATACCCCACCAAATTTCTGCATATTATCATTGCGGTTTAAACAAGACTGACCAGTGATTGCTGTTCACTTGTTTCTTTTGACCCTGGCTATCACTTGCCTGCCTCATATGAAGATAAAGTACCTCCTTCAAGTCTGACAAAACCCATTCCTTTGCAGAATGGTAGCTGCAGTGAAAGTAAATAAATGAATGGACAGCAATCACAGCCTAGTTGATGAAACTGTTCAATTAAAGCACAGGCATTTACATGGTGTAATTTCCCTAAATTGCCAATGAGCCCCTTTAGACACAACCAGTGTTCAAATTGATTTCAGCATTGATTTTGGCTGAAGCTGATAAATTTCTGCTTGTTAGTTAAAGTAATTTTGCAGAAGACTTTGTACTGCAGTACTGAAGTGTTCATTTAGCTGATGGTTAAAAGAGGAGTTATTTACAGAGGGTTCTACTGTTGTTCTGAGATGGGACAATTCCCCGGTCATCTTTTTGCTTTTAATTTTTAAGCTTCAGTATACAATCAATAGGTTGTTGCAACTGATTAAAATGTATCCAGCCAGCTGCCTATGGCTGTTTAATTAGAAACTGGATGATTCTTAAATTAAAGTTGTTTTGTTTGCATTGTACGCCCATGGCTTGGAAGATTAAATGAATAGTAATCCTGAAAATTTGAGTTTGTTCTTGTGACCAATGAGTGAGGTGGTGTGTGAGCATAGTGCAGCTTGTCCCAACGTGGGCAATATCATCCGTTTCTTGGTTACAAATAACACTCCGTGTAATAGAGAATTGGTGGAATTTGCCACAGCCCAGCTACGCCAAGCTTATAGGCACTGACTGTTCCCTGACATAGAATACTTTTTTAAATAATGCTTTTGCTCCTAGAAGTGAACACGAGATGACAAGGGGCAGGAGAACGTGTATTTACATAGGAATCCTTTTTTGCCATTACGCTGCCAGTGTTGTGTTTCAGACTCTCTCCTTAATCTCTGTTTGATGTCTCTGTGAAGACCAGCGGCTGTAACAACACCGGCGAGGTTGATGTCGATTTTTCCATTTCTTTTCACCCCAGATCCTTGGAAAATGCTCACTCAAAATGCTAAAAATTAACTGCTCGGATATCCACTGATCATCATAAGGATTAGCCAGCCATACCCAGCTCCGACGGATAACCACCTTCCCTGTACATCACCACAGCTGTTTTAATGACCGTGGCAAGGAGCGGTACAAGAGGAGCAATGCCAGAATTGTTTCTAGCGTGTTGCTCATCGTGATGGTATCTCAGTGCAACCCAGTAGTGACTGAGCAGTGTAACTAACCTCATGGTGTTTATGCTCTCAACCTACTCCTGGGGAAGAGCAAGCTTTCTACTTGAAACTGAACCATGATTAGAAGAAATCTCTCTTTCAGCTATTGCAGTGAATACCTAGAAGACTTTTGCTTATTGGCACGGTTCTCTTTTCTACTACTGGCCATTACTGAATTACTGAACAGCTCTGTTTTTCCTTAATAGTTGTTAGGCTGCGACTGTCCTGAACACATCTCTCCTCAACAAATGGTTTGATAACACAGAAAATCCAGCTTTAGGTCTCCTGGTGGAGAGATGTAAACACCTGAACTGCCATCGTCATAGGATGTCTCATACTTTTTGGCTCACTCAGTTGCTTCAGATTTCTTCCTAAAATTGTGATGGGTTTACTTTGTACCAGCAAGCTTTATGCCGTGTCAGATAACGCCTGTCCGTGTCAGTCTAAGCTTATGACTGCTCTGGTGTCTTTTGTTCTTTCAGCTAGTTTAAAGCCAGCAGCTGAAATACGTTACTGTGTCTGCATCTGATCTGGGTTGGTCCTGTGGTAGTGAGTGACCTAGTACTGGTGATCGTGGCACCACAGCCTCCTCAAGCAGCGTCAAGGCTAAGCCATCTCCGTCTTCAGTCCTTTCTGTCTGCACAGGTCTCTCTAAGGAATGGGGACTGAATTGCAATGGGATGGGTACAAGGAGAAAGACTTGGAATCCAGTTTTCAAAGGTTGACCCTGAATGTTTGGCAGCAGCAGAGAAGGAAGACTAATACAAGTGGTAACTGATGGAAATAGTAGTAGGTTACAGCATAAAAGAGGTGAGGGATTCATTCTGCTGTGCTTGGGCTTGGATGCCAAAACCACCTCTCTCCCACAGAGATGAGTTAAGTGAGACATTTTGCTATTCTGTGTTTTCTTTATGCAGCTTCTAGTGCCGATTTTGCTCTTTTGAAAAGTTTAAAATTTAGATACAAGTATTTTTTGTTTGTTTTCTAGTTTAACAACAAATCATTTTGCAATCAGTACTCAAGCATCTGTAATGGGATTTTAGATAGAGGGGAGGTTGGTGTAGATTGCTGTTTGAACTAGCGTGGTCCCCATAAAAGCTCCTTTTTACAACTGCTGTGCACTTTGGATTTCCTGTTCTAACAGCCAGAGAGTCAGGCTAATGTGTTTGTCTATTGCAGAAGGCAACAACTGTCGAAGTGTTTATTTCCTAGAAACAATTTGAATCTGTTTCTTTAGATGGCCATCTGAGTACGTGACAATTCTGTCGTTAGACTGCCAGCATCTGACCAGGAGCGTGACAGACAGTGGCAGTACTAGGAAAAAAGGTGGGGGGGGAGGAAAAAATTAACAGTAAAGCAAATCTGTGGGTGATTTGCTGCATATAGTTTGCAGCTGGTGACTGGCATGTCATTCTGCAATGCATAACACTTAGAGAATTGTATTCATCTTGTGTGGCACTGACACAGTCATTTTGCTCTAGGTTATTTCTCATAGGGCAGGAAAATGTTCACTTTGACTTCATTCAGTGCCCTTGCTACAACCATAGCTTTCTGTGTTAACTTTTTAACTCAAATAAGAAACCTAGGGCTTCAATGTATATGTTCCTTTCTGTCAGGAAATACTCTGCCTTGGTCCCAGAGACCTTTTGTGCATGTTACTCTGTGCATCGAGTGAGGAGGATGTCTGGAGGACTTCCTCTGCAGTTCATCAGTGCAGTGCTGCGGGTGAGCTGATACAGATATGGGGAAAAGGGGCAGTATTTGCGATCCTTGTCGAGTGAAATGACGTCTTGGTGTTTTTAATAAACGTGTATAATGAATACATACCAAGGTGTGAAGCAGAAGGAAACATATCCGGGAGAAGGGACCTGAAATATTTACGGTCATTTTTACTTTGTGGCCTCAGGGTGCCACCTTGGGAAGTTCAGATTGGACACGAGGAGAAATGTCTTTGCAAATAAGATGGTGCAGGGCTGTAACAGGGCACGAGAGAGGCAGGGGATCTCCATCCTTGGGGCTTTCGGCACAGAGCTGGACAAAGCTATGGCTGAGCTCATCTACTGCTACAGTCCTGCTTCAAGAGGGAGGTTGGATGAGACGGTGTGCAGAGATCCCTTTCGACCACCCTTTCATCTACGAAAAGCATCGTTTAGCAGAATGACACACCAAGACTTGTGAGCCGGTAGAACTACAGCAGATCTGGCATTAGCCATAAGTTTCTCTGGTACCTCGAGCAGAGGGGAGCATTGCATCCCCGCGTCCTGCAGCCACATCACTAATGTAACGGTACTGTCAATCATTTTGTCACATTTGCTGATGTTAGTTATATTTCTAGAAAGGGAAGGGACTGACTCATTGGCATAGCAGACAGGTCATGGCTTTCCCTTGAATCATTTGGTCTTGCCAAGGAATATCTTATTGATTAGAAATTGTTTCCGTGGCTATTGGGGGCAAAATAGAAAAATATATCGTGGTGGCCGAAGTGAACAGCTGAGAAGCAGGATCTTCTGCATGGTAGGTTGCTGCAGGCTTCTTTGGTGCTTTTTTTGCATCAACATTAGCAGCATGATATAATAATTTTAATGAATTTTTGCTTCTAGGTAGAGACTGCATTTATTCTGAGTTTTCAGACAATAGTAAACTCAGTTTGTGGTAAAAAGTTATTGTATATGTTAGGAAAAGCTGTTTGAGAAAGCTCAGGGATCTTTGCGTACTCAGTCCATGCTTCTGATGTGACCATCCTTAAGTCACTCGTGTGTGGGCAAATGCTTTACAATTAGAAATCAGAAAACAAATTGGAAGTTGCTGTTACTCTTGAGTGCCTGTGTGTTGAAACCTGAAGTTGGTTCTTTGCTTGCCCTGGAAGAAATTATACCACAATTACAGCAAGTGAGGCAGCTCCCCACTGTGCTTTTAGGTAAAATTTCTCACAGGGAGAATATAAAATTGTTAGTCTTAGCAAGTTGAAAGAGGGAGAAATGTTTTGTTTGACATCTAAGCTATTCATGAAGAAGCTCGTGCATGTTCTGTTTGGTTGGGTTTGTTTGTTTTACTTTTGAACTAAGTGAGTAGAAACTCACTATATCGAGTGTATGAAATTTTTAGCATTAAATATTAGGATGGGCTATGGTTTATTCCATAAAGAGGTTTGAGCCAAAGCGTCTTACATTTCTCCTCTGGTTTTCTTTGCAGTAGACCTCAGGAAGAACAAAGCGGGCAATGTGAAATTCAGCTATCTTTTTGGGGTTTTTTTTTTTCCCCTTTTCTTTTAAACCAGGAACTAGCTACGTCTGATGCTTTCGTTTTTTAATTTGCTTTCCTGTAGAAACACGTCTTATATATGGGGGGAGAGGTGCCGAGGAGTTGGCGGTTCCCCCAAAGCCCTATTCTAGTTTTCCATGATATTGATTTTTATTTTCTGGAACACAAGGGATGCACACGCCGTACTCCACAGTCCATCAGAAGTTTTTCTGGCTTAGCTGGAGGGCTCTGTTCAAGCAGAGTGCACGCTTGCTCACACCGTCTTTCTTATTCCCCAGAATAACCCAGCTTTTGCCACGGAGCTGGGCAAGCTGCCTTTGCAGCGCTCCCTGAGGGGCACTCTCGATTTCAGAGTAGAGGAGACAAAGTTATGCTAAAGGACTTGGCTCGTGCGGGTCCCTTCAGGGCTTTAAGTGTCTAGGGATATGGTTAATAGTCAAGGTTAATAAAATATTTGACACAACTGTGCCAGTCTTGCTTAGAAGCTGTTCATTGTAATGGATGTAGGGGGCTCAGAATAATGAACTCTAGTGGGAATGTGGAGGAAGAGATTTAAATTTCTTTTCCCCGGTGGGAATGTTTCCAAATACGCGGTGTTTGAAGTCTGCCTGTCCTTTTCTTATACAACATGTGGCAGCTTTAAGCCAACCTCTCTGCATCGCGTGCCCACGCGCGTTGACTAGGAGAACTTACCAAAAGGAGACGTCGGCCTCTTCTTCCATCTCACATTGGCACAGTGTGCCAGGGCAGGGGGGAAGGAAGGCCCCCCAAAACTCACCTTCTCCCTGTCTGGCTTCCAGCTTTCTAGCTCTGTTTTTCCCCTCTTTCTTGGAGCTCGTGCAGTGCTTTCTACCGCACTGCCTCTGTTGCTGGAATTTTTTTTTTTTTCTTTTCTGAGGAGGTCTGAAAGTTGCTGCTTTCGTTCCTCCCTCCTCCCTGAAGATTTCTTCCTTCTTTTGTGAAACCTGTAAGAATTTTGTTGGGAGAGTTACTAGTCTGAGTTATTAAAACTTGGTTTTTATTAAACAACAATCTCTTAACTTGGTTCCTACACCGGGTGCTGCTAATACGTATAAGGGGTGTGCCTGTGCTTACTCTTTTCTACTGTATTGTTCATCACTTTTTTCCTCATCTGATGGTTATTAAATTGGTTACTCAATCAAGCGCAGCTTTTGTCCCTTATCTGTATTGGACATAGAAACAAAAGTATACTTCTGAGCATCAAGAAAGCACAGTTTGCTTCCGTGAAGAATTTTCATTTTCTGGGGAAGGTGAGTTATTTTCTTGTTTCCCATATATATTCTGAGACTAAGATGCAATTTTCAACCGAGAGCCTTTACTGTTAACTTTGAAGATGTCACCGCCGATGGGTTTAAGAAATCTACAACTTTTTGCACTGTCTGGTCTTTTTACAGACGCACAGCACCTATTTGCAGTCAGACTTCAGTGAATTTGAAAAGAATTCATTGTCTTGTAAGATTGGCATCCCAAAATGGATTACTGAGCTTTGCGGTTTTTTAATAACTTTGATCATTATCCTCAGCTTAAAAAAATGCTGTGGCTACAGTAGCTAACAACTGCCTCTTTTTAAATAAAATTAAAAAAAAATAGTGAGGTGCGGGGTATTGGAGTTACGGTTTCTTTATGTGCAGAAATTGGGCACCAAATGAATTGTCGGATTGCTGTTGTGTTTATTTTTCTACTGTTTTAATAAATACTATGTCATTATTTTGAAATGTATATTTTAAAAGTATTTTTAGTATTGGAAGAAGTTGTTATTATGGTGGTTATTAATCTCCTAGCATTTCCATCAATTTGCACTTAAAATAATAAATCGTCAAGTTTATGGTAGATGCAATTCTCCAACTAACCTGAGTGGGATCTCGATCAGGCCCTACGTAAGAATATATTCTTAATTTGTCCCAATGGCCTCTCTAGAGAGTAAAAGGAGCGCTCCATGCCACGGTACTCGTCTTATAAATTCCTAATGTAACTGAGAGACAGAGAGGGAAGGGGAAACGCACATCAGAACCCGCTTCCTGCAGTTGGCAAGTTGCAACAAAATTTAAATAACTTTTGCATTTCTTAATAGTTGACACTGGCATCAAGTGTTCAAAATTACTTGTTAAACTTCTGATGGCAGAAGTCAGCTCTCTCTGAAGTAGAACTGTCTCTTTGATTTCTCCTTAACAATGGTTTATAGCCACCTATTCTCAATCATCTGTTATGCCTTTTGCAGTGGGTCAAAAGCAAACCAAAGCCAAACCCCAACAAAAAAAAAGAAGAATGAACTTGTTTTCCCAGAGGTGGTTTCTGCAAGGAATGAAATTTTGCAAACATCAAAACAGCGTTTTCCTTTAATATTTTGCATTTCAACGCATTTAATTTCTGCTCTTTACATTTGTCTTTAAGTAGTTCAGCAGCTATTTAGCAACTGTTTTCACTCGTCTTTAACATCCACTTGTCTTTACTGTTAGGCACCGCTCAAATGCGTTCCTAGCAAGAGGGGTTATTGTAACTGTTTATTAGGCGACATCATGTGCCTACCATCCTGGAAGATTTTTAAGTGTGTGTTCACTGAAATGTACAGCGTTGCTGAGGAACCCTTTGCATTTTGCTATTTTGCTTCGTCTAATGATCTGCTTCTACAATGATGAGTTTGTTTACTTACTTTTGGAGGTGACACTAAATCTGTGAGAGTTGACCCTTGAGATGAGACTTCATATTACTCATAGAGTATGAATATTAGTTTAATCTCCTCGTAGACATCCATAGGCTTACTGGCGGGTGCGGTATGCACAAAAAGTATGGTTTTCTTCATGCTGTGCACATTATTCTGCGGGATTTTTTTTTTAGTGCATTCTTCTGAAGCTACGTAAAGGCACTAAATCTTCAGGCTTTAGCTGTGCTGACTGTAACCAAAATGATCAATTCCAACTTACAGTTCTACATAATATCTAAGAAAACCGTTTTCCCTACACACTCATTGGAACGGGTAATTACTGTAGCAACTACAGACTAATTTGAAGTGTTAGCTGTTAATTAAAACACTACAGAGGTGTAGGGTTGTCTTTTGGTGTAACCAAAGCTCCCATTCAAACTTCATTAATCACTTTACAGTTATTGTGTTGAGGAAGGTCAGGACAATCGAGATGCTGGATCAGCCTGGAGTAAACAAATTCCTTTCCTCCTAGGTAGCATGCCATTTGCAAAGCCACTGGACGCGCTGTACCCATGGGCATGGCATCTCCTTTGTGATCCAATTCTCAGCGATAATTAAATGTTAAATTGGTACTGTCAGTGCTCTGTAAACCAAACCAGGTATCTGCCCTCTGCTGGAAACTTAACCCAAACTTCCACGGATGAATTAGCGTGCATCATAATTAAATAATCAAGTCTTCCCTTTTAATTCACTTGGAAACAGGAGATCTCTCTTATGGAAAAAAGATCAGCTTTCTTGACAAGCTAATTAAGTTGCCAAACTGTCCGGCACAGTACATATTAAGCTAACAGACGTTAAGCATGCTATCTCAACCTGTTCATTTTCTTATCATTTCTGCTGATCTTAAGTCCATAATGTTTTGCCACTGTTGATTCATCCATAGTTACAGCAGAGTTCGTTTACTCCGTTGGATTCCTTGATTATGCGTTCAGCTACCAGGCTGTCAGAGCTTCGCCTGATGATTTTGCGCTTTGCATCTTACTGTACTGCTATTAAACAACACTGATTTTTGGTATGCCCTTTTAAACTGTGTTTGCTCCTAAAAGCTAATGCCACTTGGTTACATAAATGTTTATCCATGAATTATTAAATTAAGGTGAAGTTTTTAGAAACTTCTGAGCTATTAACAGGAATTATATACGTGCTCAGGGTTATAAATAAGATGAAACAACAGTCTCGCCCTGTGCTATGTATGATTTTGCATGCAAAATAAACTATTAAAGCTTTTCTTCTTCAATAATAATTGCTAGAGGTATATAGTGGTAAAATATTTCTTTAAAGTTAGTGCCACATATATGACATTATTGTGCGTGGTGTCATAAATCAGTATCAGACAATAAAACTAGTGAGGAGGAAAACCTTTAATGGTTTTGTGTTTATGCAAAATTACATCGGATTTTTAGTAGACCTTTTTTTCGCCTACCTTTTTATTTTCTTACGAGTTCATGGTTAGGAATACACAAGTCATTGTTAAATAGCCAATTATAGATGTTTGTCTTCAGAAATTAAGACAAGCTGCTCTTGAAATACCGTGGAAAATTATTTTGGGTACATGTGAGCATTGACAGTAATGCTTTCTAACCTTATATGTGCACGCACATGCTAGTCTTAAATATAAATGCAGAAAGTTCATTTAGCTAATATTTTCTGTGGGTCCTTAGGTACGATAAAGAATCAGTCGTTACCCAGTTTACTTCACTCTAATTGATATAGCCGCGTATCTCACTGTCTTACCACTGAAAATACCCATAGGACTGGCAAACTTGTGTGATAAACCTTGTTTTACGTGAAGATTCTGAATAATGGATATATTGTAATTTTATTTCATTGAAAGAAAATACGAAAGTGGATAAATTCATACTTCCCAGTTTGCTATTACGCTGTACGAAAGCCTTCAATGAGTAGATTTTATATAAAACGTGCAGATGTAAAAACCTCCTAAATGGTTTCCTTGTAAGTATATTCTTTTGATCAATCGCTTTCATCAGTCTTTCTTTAGAAATGCTATATAAAATTGGTTTAACGTAAAACGTATTAGCTCCAAGTCATTTTCCTGTGAAATTAGTGTATACATGTTGCACATATGTATAGAGGTAATTTTATGTGATCTCATGTTATTTAATTTTTTCCCTCATGCAGGGCATATCACGTCCCTAGTGGAAAAATACTAGCAGTAAAGGTAAGATATTACAGTAATTTTCTTTCTCTCTTTCTTTCTCTCCATTCTTTCTTGACCTTGGTTTCCTTCCCCTCAATTTGTTTTATTGCATTAAAGTCCACATTGTTTATGCAGGAAAACTCTAATCCATCAAACTAGGAATTCCAAATGAGCCCAGAGTTCCCAGAATCCAGGTTTCCCCCATCGGGAATTGCTTGGCACTTGGTACCACCGCGCCTTCCCGTGGGGTTAAGGTGGATGTGTCCAAGTGCAGCTGTGGTTTGTGCCTCTCCAGCGACTGGCAGAGGTGCTGCTTCAACGTCCTGAACCCCGGCGTCACGGGAGCGGGGATGGAAAGGTCGTAGGATGTCAGCCTCTACCTTTCTCTGCTAACGCCAGACTGTCCCCAAGGGCGTATACTTGAGCGGTCTCTGCAACCTCATTTTTAAATAAAGAGAATTTCCCTGTTTTCTTTGGGATAATACTCTGTTTTCCTAGGAGATTTGGTGCGTCAAACAGGTTTATTTATTTTGATGTCCCGTGTCCCCCCCGATTTGTTTTTATCCAACTGATTTGGCTTTTTTTTTTTTTCCTTGTTAGCATTCTTGGCAGTGAAGCTGTATACTGTAGTGTTATGTGGTCAGATAAATACCAGTCTTGGCTGAAAGTTCAGGTAAAGCTGTGGTAAACTAATAGCACAACTCTGACAAGAGTATGCCAACTTTCGCGTGTAATTTGTTAAATTAGATTAAATTTGTAAATTGAATTATTGATACAGTTAATCTATACAAAAATTCTGAAATACATCCTTTTTTAATATATCAAACAATTTTTTTTTATTTGGCGATTTTGTTAAAACTCAAAGCAGAAGAGGCTTTTGGAAAACAAATTAATCGTTACATTAATACAATTCCAATTAATAGTTTGGGATCTAAAAAAAATAGGTATATTTTTAAAAATACAATTTATGGAATAATTACTTAGAAAATTGTAAAATGGAGTTTTTGTCTCATTCCTTTTTTTTTGCTGTCTTCATTTAATCAGTAAATTCTGGTGTAACTGAGTTAAACTGAAAGAATGTGGGCATAGGAGAGGAGGGCAAGAGAAGGAGTGGTGGGAGCTGGTTGCTGCAAGCAGAATTGGTGTTAAACAGAATTTAAAGATGGAATATTATACTACGGCTTCAAATGAAGCATTTCTATTTACTAGGAAATATTTACATATATGGCTAACTTTCAGATTTGGGCTCAGATTGTCTTGTGGTTCCAGTCAGATATCATTTACTACAAGGAGACTCTGCCCATGTTTTGGCTTTGCTGAGGATCACATAAATCCCTTCACCCCACTAGGAGAAATGCTTTTTACTTTCCAGTGAATTGAAGAGAAGCAAATGCTTCCTACTGGATTTGAAATGATTCTCTACTTGTGGAAAATATGGAAGTTGAAATGACATCCAAGTAACTTCTAACTACATGGAATACAAAAATCACCTGAAAAAGTTTTTGAAAAAGTCATTTTGAAAAAGGCCTTTCGAGTGGTATCCGTCATTCCTAAACCTGTCATGAGCAGTTAGAGTAAGACAGGAATTCTCTGAGTTGTCATAGGCACAAAAGTACAGAAAATTTAATAATCAAAAATATTTTTTATTACAACTTTCAATGTGGAACTAAAAAAGCTCTTCCCCTAAATGCTGGGGCTGTGTAAGGGTGCTGCTTTTCCCTGGTAGCTGCTGCGTAGCTTCCTCAAATAATCTTTTTCAAGCTCTGCAGAGAACATCATATGTGCCAGCTCTGCTCGGCGCTGGCATTGCTGCTCTCCAGCCTGCCCCGTGCTGCTGCGGGGCTGCGGGTGCCCTCAGAAGGTGCCTGGAGAGAAGGCGGAGCAAGAGAAAAATCGCACAGGCAGGAGGGGAAATGAGTTCACCCTTCGCAAGGTTAATTGAAATCACCTCCCTGTGGCAAAAATCCTTTTCCCCCAGCAATTTCACCTCCTTTTTTCCCTTAGGGTCGAAGGGTTTGGTTAGTCCTGGTGGGTAATTAGCATCCTGAAGATTTGGGAAACTGGGTTCTCTTGTAGATACTACTCATGGTGGTCCCGTCACTCTCAATTATATTTTTTTTTTAGTGTGATTTCAGAAGAAATATTGCATCAACATGTGTCTGTTATCATAGTTTAAAATAACGTGCCCACAAACGGGAGGTCAGGAAACCTGCTATGATAGTGATCATGCCGGCTTGCTCTGTTAAGAACATTACTTAACACATCTATGGCTCAGCGTAGCCAGCAATAACAAGAGGATGGTAATGCCAGCGTCTTGACGCCATCATCACAAGGATCAAGTGTTTTGACAGAAGATTACCACGCTAAAAGAGACATCGCTGGATGGATCCATGAAAGCAGAGCTCTGCATTTTTGGGGGCGTTTTTTTGACAATAATATACAGATTTGATAGGACAAGGTAACATTCTGAAAACCTGTTGATTAAAATGCTTTCAGCTGGTAGCAAGTACATTGAAGAGGAAAACAAACCAACGCTGATACCTATGTCATAGATCAAAGCTGTGTCATTACATATTTTATGTAAACTTTACAGATAGATAATGCACAGAGGATTTAATAGGTTTTTCTAAGGTGACTTTTTTTCCTAATTAGAGGGAAAAATCCGAATGAAGAACTTGACCGTACACTGTCTGATTGCCATTCAACTGCTTTTAGTTTCTCCTGCTCTTAAGCTAGCATTTAAATGGACCGTTTGATTAATCATTTGTATACTGACTATAATAATCCCAAATTTCCTTTGAGTTGTACATACTGTAAAAGACAATTATGTCGCCACAGATTAAATAAGTGAATTAAAACAGAATAGCAGCTTAATTTGACCTGTGATTTTGCTCTCGTTCCCTTTAGTGGAACGTATGCCACTCCAGCAAATAGATGAAGTCATCCATGACAGGTTGTGATGAATTGCCGTATTTATACTGTATATTTTAATAGCCTCACACTAATTTAAATTGAGCACAGAGTAAATTATAATTCAGTCACTTGACTGCTTGTATTTAACTTGACAACTCATCCTTATTTGTCCTGGAGGTGTAGTGGAGAGCAGAGGAAATATGCTCAGGTATTCCTCTTTTAAAAATTAACCCTTTCCACTTGAAACGTTAGGTGTGTTGAGTTCACATATGTTACAAGCGTGCTAAGTGGTTCCAAGATTGCTGTATTTTAGGCAGGAACTTGATACGGAAGGTGTGCAGGAGTGCTTGGAGCCCCTTGCTGAATCCCAGAGGACCGCCAGGTCATTTAAATTAAAAGGAAAAAAAAAAATTGCTCCCCTTGTCTAGGATCCTTCTCCAGCTCTACCTGTGAGGCACCATTTCGGCTAGTTTGGAAATCAGGGCAGGCACTGGAGCTCAGCTGCCAGCCCCTCTTCCCCGTCTCTAGATCAGTCCTGTTGATCCGCATCCCCGAGTCTCGCTTACCCCTTGGCAGGCGCGGGTGGCTGGGGACCGCTGATCAGCGGCAACCTGCCGAGCTCCTCTGGTCCTCGGACTTTTGTTGGTAGCTTCTGGTGCAAACTTGTTAAGAAATTCTGCTCCTGCATGTGTGGTGCGAACCCACAGCATGTCGTTCTATGCCTGATGAATTCAGTTTCACTTTTCTGCTCTCAATAATTCTGAGAAAATCATGGTGATTTTTTTGCTACAAAGTTCTTTCCAAAGCTGCTGGTTTGGAAAAGCTTATTGTCTAATGTTACATCTCATTTGCTTACCTGTGTTACAGCTGTGGAAGCTGCAGCCAAATCCTTATTTGCAGCTTCTTCCTTGGTAGCAGTGGGTTTGAGGAGGTTTTGGGGTTTTTTTCTTGCTTTAACACTGTCAGCTCACATATTCTTAGAAGTTGTTTCACCCATACAAACTTCATTTTCTAAATAGGCTTGGAAATTTGTGCAAAAGGAGTATGACCGTGGAGATTAACAATGCAGGTTAAGGCAGTGCTATATAGACTTTTTTTTTTTCCCTCTTTCTGCCCCCATTTCGGTGCTGTAAATAACAGAAGGTTCCTCCAACCTCGACATCAGATGGGTGTCTCTCCTGTGTTGTAAGGCACCCAAGCCACGCATGTTCAGGTGGAAGAGAACACTTCTGTACAATAGTTACGCAGAGAAAGTGAGACGGTGGTCTCTCCTAATTTATTTTGTGGTGATATACGCTCGCCATACCGTTGCAGTCCATTTCTGTACGTGCCCTACCCTATAGTATCCTGAACACTTGTGAACAGGGTAGCTCTGCTTTTCCAGGTTATCCTCACTATTAGAATGCAGGGTCTGTATGTAATTATAGTTCATGCAAATCAGCCAGAGACCTTTCTTCATGCCAGGTCCTGGTTGATGGGATGTCAGTGATGTATTTGACGCTGATCATGCTAACTAGTCATTGTTCAGGTCGGTGAAGCCTTCACAGTGAAGGAGGCAGGAAAATTTCTCACTGTGAGTCAAATTTAGTGAGATAAAATTTAATTTTAGGCTGTTGACAAGATGAAATTCTGTTAATATTCAATGGGTAAAACTGATGGTATTCCAGCAAATTATTTTAAGTTTTTCACGCTGGAAAAATGTAAGTGAATATTGTTGGCAAATGATTATTGATCTAGACAAGTGCGTTAAACGTTTCTTGGCAGCCCTGTATTACACTTACAATTTAGTTTAGTGACAGCTTTTATAAATAACCCTAAAGCAAACTCTTGATAGAAACAGGTTATTGTTTTTTCTTTTAGACAGATTTTGTTACTGTAAAATGCATGTGTTTGGAAACGCTCTCTCTGTATTTTTTTCCGTCAGCAGTATAAGCAGCCTGTAATATCTGTTCTGCTAATTCTGCAAATTGACTGGATTTAGTTCCCCTTTAGCTTAAAATATTAAACTGTGAAATACTGTGTGGTGGCAAACTGAGCCTGGCTAAATGCATTTGGAGTCCACTTTGGTTTGTCTAGTAGTACATAGTAATTGAGTGTGCAACTCTTTAAATCATGGCAAAGAATTGTTTGTAAAAGTTGACTTTCAACGCTGGTTCTGTCAGAACCAGCATCCTCATTAAGAGGGTCTGTCTTGAAAGTCCTGAAAATTTATAACTCCAGACAGTGCGCCCCACCTTCACTGCAGCACTTGGTACTTCAGTCCTGGCTAGCAGCCTGGCTCAAAGTGATGAAAACCGAGGGCATGGATGGAGGAAGCAGCAGATAAGCGTGACAGTGAGCGGCTGGTTTGAGCTGCTGAGCGCTCCAAGTCAGGTTGGTTGTAGTTGTTTTGAGGAATGTGTTGGTGATGCTTGCCTGAGCATCCGTACCATCTGCTATCATCTGCGTTTTTTCTGTGTATTTAATAGTTTTCCATGTTTAGGCATTTATATAAAATTTATATAAATTTATGTAAAAAAGGGGGTAAACACTGAAGAAACTGAAACTGTAAGAGTGGTGGTAGGAGACGCTCTTTAGGGCACCACTGAGGCATCCAGAGATACTTTCAGTACTACAGTACTTAGCCCTTAGAGTTAACGTCAGCACGTTCAGCAAGGCCTGCCAGGGTCACAGCCTTCCAGGCTTTTTCACAAGACATCTTTGCAGCGAGAAGAATCGGTGCTGGGCAGATGAGGAGGAGGCTGTGCCGAGCAGGAGCTGGGGGGTGATCGCGCTTGGGTGAATAAGCAGCAACTCTGAGTTTACCGACCTGCAGATCTACCACGCCTGCTCTTTGCATTAACGTGTGGGGCTTGTGTTCAAGTTCTAACTCATCTCTTGGTCAAATGGTTAAACCACAACCCTTAAGATATTTCATGGATAGAATTGGCTGTATAACTTAGTTTACTTGCAACTGACTTTTAAAAGTCAGTCTGTCCTTTCATTTCCATTTCCTTCCTTTGCTTATTGCTCTATTAAAATATTCTTTCCACCTATTCCTCTCTTTCCTTTTCTCACATAAGAATAATTAATACATGGATCTGCAGTTTTTTTATTTTGAATCATTCACTGACTTTTTATGTCAACTCTGATCATATGTCTGTTTTTTGTATTTTAGGTCATACCCTTAGATATAACACTGGAACTCCAGAAGCAGATAATGTCGGAGTTAGAAATTCTTTATAAGGTATATAGATTTTCTCATTTTCATTATCCTTGCTTATAATCTTCTTACAGCAAATTTTAAAACGGGCTTCTCTTTTTTCCTTTTTCCAGTGTGACTCATCATATATCATAGGATTTTATGGTGCTTTTTTTGTAGAAAACAGAATTTCATTGTGTACAGAGTTCATGGATGGTGAGTTGTGTATCTAGCGTGCTTTTGATTGCTAAGTATGTAAATGGGAAAATCGTATAAAGATGTGCTTTTCCAGAATGGAGCAAAATGCAGTAGTATGACTTGACAATGTGAAGTATTAATAAGTTTGCAGGTAGTTTTTAAAAAAATAGGGTAGTATTGGGATTGTGTTATGTTCTCCATGGTACGCTGTATTTTCCCCGAGTGTAACTTCACTTACTTTTATTGAAAATGTAAATAGAACAGAAATAAATGCTAGCTTAATTTGTGGTTTGATATTTCAGTCTTCCGTACAATCTGTCCTCGCTGACAAAACAGCTGTTCCTCACTTTTACTGTTTTGATAGCCAAAACAGATTTTCTTTTAAAGAAATCTATTAACCCAATGTCCTATGTGTTTTCAGTGGAAATTGTCTCTTAATTGCAAGACAAGGAATTATTTTCTATCACAGCTGTTTAGCAGTGCTGCGCTGAGTTTCTTTTTGCGTGTACTCTTGTTTCTCCCGGTGTGAATCTTCAGACCAACAGTATCCCCTTCCCCACAAGCTGATGCTACTGTCATTATGGAGATGTATTAGTACTTTCCTTTGAAATCTTGTGCTGTGTGGCATTCTTGGAGAAAAGGCAGGAAAAGTATACTGATTACAGCAATTTATAATCATTGCTGCCCTCTGTGTATCAATTCTGAGAGCGTGTCTCATGACAGATCCGGTCCCCTTGTGTCTCCTGCACAAGAACCCCCTTCGCAGCGTTCAACTTCCAACATCACGTTGTTGTTACAAGCAATAGTCTATTACTCTCTCCAGGATTTTCTTATGAGCCAGCATTTTATGCCCTGTCCAGGTTTTTCACAAAGGTTCAGTTAAGCTGGATATAAGGAAGTAAGGATCTCGCAAATGCTATGGAGGGAAGGCTTTCTGGCAGGAAAAATTTCCAAAGCCAAATGTGTACCATTAAGCATCGTTGAGTAGCTTCTTTCTTTCTGATGGGGACCACGGATAAAGCCCTTTAGGGTTTTATGGTGCATTTTGTTTTCTTCCTGTTAAAATGGTCTGTTATTACTGTTATTTCTCTCTTTTTACACTTACTACCTCTGTCCCAGTGATCACTGTGCCCCATTTCCAAGTATGAGTATTCTCTCAGATTTGCTATATCTGATGAAAAAGTATTATATTTATTCAACAAAGCCCACAAGTTAAATTCTTCGCTGTTCTCATGCTGTGTGACTACTAGCCATTTCTCTGCTCTGTCCTTGCAGTTGCACTCAGACTTGCAAGCCTGCGTTAAGCAGTAGTCACATGCAGTAAGGAAGCATCTGCTCATGCCAAAACACGCATCTGCCTAGAGTGTGTATGCTCCTGCTAATTCAGAGATTTTTAAAAATGATGGACATAAATGCTTGCAGTTCTGAATTCTTGTTTGAAAATATTTAAGCCTTTAGGGTATGCATCCCTCATGATGTTGCACAACGATGGTGTTTACTGACCATGCACAAATTACTTGAAATTATGCTGGAGATGACCTCTGGTCTGCCTCATGTTGTGCACTCCTTCTGGCAGAAAGCAACAGCAATCATTTAAAGGAAGAACAAAATGCAAATAAAGGGACCTTGCCTTTTTTTTTTTTTTCCCCCCAGACCTTTAATTTTGATGCATAAGGATGCAGGTGAAGATAAGAAAAAATACTTTCTCATCCTGCAGATGAACGGCTTTAACCTTGACAAATTTCTAGCCCTTTTGACTGTCTTAGGCCAGTTCGTAGTATTTCCTGAATCCATATCCCATGACCCTGTTTGCCCAGTTGTATCCTGTACCATATTACAAAACATAGGTATTTTCTTTTTGAATTACCTAGATGCAGATGGATCTGCCTCTTTTGGGATCCTCGTGACTTAGGGGTACACGTAGGGAAAAGGTGCACATATAGTACCATATCGGTTCTTTCCTGGCGCCTGCGAGCAGGAAAAAGCCAACTACCTCCAAGCCTGCAAATATCGAAACACTGAGATTCAACTGACCTGGATCGCCCTCCCACCTGCCAACTGATCTTAAAGAGCAACAGAGCTGTGAAATGACGCTTTCTAATCTTTGCCCTTTTATAATTATAATAAAGATGATGTTCTAAATAAAGACGGTGAAATGCACTGTTGCCTCTTTTCCTTGAAACTGCTGAACACCCTCTGAATTCCCCTTAAAGCAGCGAGAGGTGCGGGTTATCAGACTGTACTTAGAGGTCTACACATAGATATGGGAGCTAACATTATTTGGGTTTGGAAATGTCCGCTACAGAATTTTTTTCTCCGTAGAAAAATGGCAGATTTTCCCGATTGTTTGCAAAAAGATACTTTCCTTCATTTTTCAAACAACACTACCTTTAGTGACATCTGTAATAGCTAGACTTAGTGGTTTGGTGTATGAAAATAGGTCTTCTTTTGTCCAAAATTTAAGGCTATGTTATAAGCATTAACAGGAAGCACCTGCTGTACGATTGCCTTCTGTTTGGCTTTTGTAATGAGCTGTAGGTATCTGCGACGCTATGTCCTCTTATTTCCATTAAGTAGTACTTACATTTACTTTTAAAACTGAGATTCATTATAATCCACAGGCAATGTGGACAATGCAAGTTGAAAGATTAAACTTAATGAACAAATAGTAGTTTCAATGACCTGGAATCAGAGCAACATTAGTGAAGACAAACATATACTGTATTTCTGACAGTAGAGATGATGAGGAAAATGAGGGGAAAAAACCAACAACCACCACCACAAAACCCCAATCATTAGAATAAGTGTAGCATAAATAAGAACTATTGTATAATTAAGGCTGAAGACAGGAATAAGGACCTTGTGATTTCTTTGGATTGCAGCATTTCAGAATGAATGGGTTTTACTTTTAAAAACTGAACCATAAGCAAAGTACAAGGTGTAGGTTTTTTAGTTGCTGAGTATTGGCCTAACACTTTTCCCAGTGGTGTCATCAGTAGCATCCATATGCTACACTGAGAGCAGAGTTAGATCAGTGCTGAGCACTTCTGAGAACCTCAGGTCTTGGGTAAGACAACACGTTCTTGCAAGCTAACGGTAATATGCTCTGCCTGTAATTTGCTTGTCCTTCCCCCCCACCCCCACCCCCCCATTCTACTTGGGTAGAATTCTCAGTTTTAAATTTACTTTCTTGCCCAATAATTTGTATTTCACCCCAGGGACATTTTGAACACTGGTTTGGTCGTGAATCTCCTTTGCAGAAGATAAGGGAAACAATCTTTCCCAGTCCCTTGGGAACGTCTGTAGCCGTTGGAGGGACTTAGGCTTCTTGCTTTTGCCGTGAATGTATGATGCTGGCTGGACAGGGTTATGCCAGACAGCAAGTTGTGTCCCATACTGGAGTTTACTGGCAAAACTTACGGGCTTACCCAGGGGTTCCTTGTCTTTCGCTTTCAGACATCGTGTGGACACAGACTGCGATGCTCAACCAAACTTTCCCTGATTTGATCATCAGGAAGAACCAGCTTTAAGCACGTATATAAGCATTGTATCAGATACCATGTAATGCTAGCGCCAGGTTTTGGGGACAAGGGTTAGGATACTCTGGACTTTGAAGTCCACTGTTGCTTTTTGGGATGACTTCATTATTCCCGAGAAGTTACTCCCAAGCCTGGTGGTTTTGAATTCTACAATTTCGATATTCTGTCCTGTGACTGGGAGGTTTTCTGACTGGAGTTTGAGTGTTAACACTGCAAGCACAAATAAGTAATGTGAGTGAAAAGAGACCTGAGTACGGTTTCATGTGTTTATTCAGAGTTTGGTAGATTTTTAAGGTCGGTTATTTCTGATACAGTTATTGTTATATCATTGATGGTGTTTTTATTAATAACCAAGGCCTAGAAAACCCTTGTGACTGCAAATCTAGGGCAGTATTTCGTTTTGTATTACCTAAGCACATTTTGTTTGTCCCTGCAGGGGGTTCTTTGGATGTTTATAGAAAAATTCCAGAACATGTACTCGGAAGAATAGCAGTGGCTGTAAGTACTTTTTTCTTTGTGTCTTTCAGTTTTTGATTGTGCACGTAATGCATCTCCGATTTGGGTGCGCCCGTGCCCCCTTGGGACACGGAGTCACCTCCAGGATCCGTGTCCTCATTGTGTCTGTGTCAAAGGGAGGGTCCTTCCTATCTCATGCTCTTACTAACCGTCCTGTGTGCACAAGGACACCGGGGTTAAGGAAACCTTCCTTTTGAATGACCAACACGTGAGTTGCCAGAGGCTCAAGAAATGTAAAAGGATGTGATAAATTGAATGGGATAAGAAAAAAAAAAATCATGAATTTGCTGGAGAACTGCGTGGTCATGTTTCTTCGTATCGAGCCTTGTAGGATGGAGCAGTCCTCTTAATCGCCTTTATTTAGCCTTTAAGTCCTTCTGTGCTATATGATTCCTGTAAAAAGTGATTCAGAAGCCCTGTCCTAGCCCTTATGGTGATCCCTCGTCTGCTGCTTCTGCAGATTCTCCTGTGTAATTTCCATTCTAACTGTCCTCATTCTGTACAGAGCAGCTCAATTAGATTTGCTTTCCAGGTTGAAAAATTAAGTCAGTTCCTGTTATCGAAACACAGTGCCAGAACACGTTTTCTGTCTTCCCCTGTGGCGGATGTACTCCTTGAGGCAGATAAGGAGGAGGCTGAAGCTTTTATTTGGCACAAGCCAGGCCTGACAAAGGCTGCCAGGGGACAGGCTGCTCTCTCACCCCTGTGCTGGGACCCTTCACACGTGAGCAGTCACGGTTGAAGAGCGAATAGTCATTTTAGGGGTGGTGAGCAGGGAAGTGGTCTGTGATCTGGGAAGAACTGTCAGTCCCCGATGTCTACTGTTTGGTAGCAAGGTGTTGACAGTGGGATCCTTAGAGCCCCTGGTAGCCCATCATTGTGTCTCAGCAGCATTCAGTGACTTTGCGTTGCTAGAAATTCACTAGCCGTGATTGAAAGCTCAGATTACAGAACAAAAAAAATTCCATATTTTGCCACAACTGAACACAGGGTAAATGACCAATGCCTTGGTGGATCTCACAAGGGAGAGAGATACTGCTAAACAATTGCTAAATATAAGGAATACTTTGATAAGTTAAGCAGTTTAAAGCATAACAAAGTTATTCTATCGTGTGCCATTTAATTAAGTGCTGGGTTTTCACATTCATTATACATCAAGCTGACAATTTAAATCCTTTAATCCAACACAGGCAGCTATTTAGTCTCTGTTCATTGTAATTCACAGCTCTACTTTCTCTTAATTTGTGTGGCCTGCCCAGGGTGATGAACATCCTTCTCTGATGCTGTTTCCTCTAAGTAGTTTCAAATCTGCTCATTATATAGCCTAGCAGTTTCTTATGGAATTTGAATGCTTTTCACCTTTAGTTCAGCGTAAAAACGTTTCATCTCTTCTTCCCTATG
Organism: Fregata magnificens; assembly: GCA_013389945.1. NCBI lineage: Eukaryota > Metazoa > Chordata > Aves > Suliformes > Fregatidae > Fregata > Fregata magnificens. Next base: position 135,202 of record WAAD01042747.1, read on the forward strand.
GAGCAATGAATGATAAGCTGCTCACGGTGTCCTCATATTCCTGACGCTAAGTAGCATGTGTATAGTGTAATAATACTGGGATGGGCCTTCAAGCATTTCTTCAGATGCTTCTTCCTTCTCCTTTTCCTTATCTCCCTTCATGTTGTGTACTTAATAGTTCCACACTAACTTACCTTATCATTTCCTGACTTGTTTTGGTCTCTCCTCTCCCCCATCCTGCCTAGCCCACCTGGCTTGGTATTCTGCAGATGCTCTCTTCCAATTTTTCACTTATCCATAGTGGTGGTGCTTTAGCCCCATCTTTTATGTCTTGATTTTTTTGTTTTTTGTTTTTTGGTTCACCTGCAGGGTCATCTCCTTACAAATCTGTTAGTTAGTGAGCATGACTCCCTGACATGGACGGTGAGCTGATACTTAACTCTTTCTAGTTATTTTATTTGCTGCTTTAGCAACCTCTACCGTGCCCACTGCAGTGCAGGGGGTCAGTAAAGAGGTGAACAAAGGAGCGGGCGCCTTCAGAGAAGGAACTCGCTCCTTTCTTCTGCTTCTCCGTAACAGAAGGTGTGCACTGAGGCTGAACCAGCGCTGGCAGCTTCCTCTGCTCTGGTGCTGATTTTTTGCTCGATTGCCATAGTAGACTTGTTGGAAGGAGGCAGCGAAAGCCTTTGTTTTCTCTATAATGTATCAGTGGCAGCAAGAATGGCTCCTTTAAGTCTTCGCAAACGGCTACCTTGCGTCTCGGTGTCTGACATTTCAGTAGAGCCCAGCAGCCCATTTTGTGGGTTGGGGCACCTTTTTGCCAAGTACTACTGTACACAGACACCATAATCCCCACGCCGAACGGCTTGCGAAGATTACCCAAAGCCTGGAGGATTTCTCTTCATGTACTGGTGAGAAGGAGAATGTCAAACAAAAGCTGGAGCTTGCATGGATGGATTCTGTGGACAAAATCTGGAGCTTCTGTAGTCTCTTTTCTTTCCAGTCTGTATGTTTTCTTTCTACCTTCCTTGCACCATGTACACAGAGTCATTTGTCTTTTATTCTCCCGAGACATTAGTCTATTGAAGCTGCTTAATAATACGTGTGACCTGCACATCTGTTAATTAGAATACCCTTTTGTTATATATGTAGAAGTTTTTAAGGGAAACCATTTCCAGAGGAAAATGATGCAGGCACGTATAGACATTGAGCAGCATGCCAGCATTCCCCTCACTCCGACTTGATGATTTGCTTGCTGCCTTTCTTGTTATACAAATGTAATCGTCATAAAAAGCGGTGGACTGACAACCCTTAAAAACGATTGTCTTGCTCACAGCAACGAGCACAAAAGGCACAGGAAATTCCAGCTGGTCTAGAACAAGATCTGTGTCTGCTCAGCACGACGTGGCAAAGGGAGCACGTTAGCCCTGTGCGGCACTTGCTCAATTAAACACCGAGTTGTACTCAAGGTCATTTCCTTGCACTCTTTGATCTCCACAGGCTGGGGCTGAACTACCTGAGAGACATCCTTTTCTTGACAACCCTGACTTTCTGTAGCCGAAAGGATAGGACTGTGGTGCTACTCGTTTCTCACTCATTTCCTTGGAATACTGCTATAAATACTTAGCAGTTACCTGCAGTGCACTGCTTAATGGCCGCGAATGGTGCTTGCTTTCTTGTGCACTCCCCTCCCAACCAGACTTTCTCATGATTTGGCAGGAACCAGAGGAGAGTTTTGTCTGCTGAGATAATCAGACATTTTCTGATGGTAGCAACTGCCACTGTATTTTTTCTGATGTGAACCCTTATCTGCTGAGAATTAAACTGGATATCACAGAGTCATGTAGAATATACGTAGTCTCGACACCATAGTGTTCTTCTGCGTTCTTGTTACCCGTTTCCCACTGAAGAAGTGATCACCGTTCATTGTGATGGACAGTCAGCTTTCAAGCTGACGTAGCACGAGTGTATTGCCGAGTGTGGTACTCTTCTCTCTCAGTTATTTTTTTGAGGAGTAAAGGGTGGCGGGGGGAGGTTTGAGGCTGAAAGACAGGATGCTGAAAATAAAGCAAGGCAGTGAAAAGAAATCCTTAAAGGAGGAAAGCATTTGCCAGGGCTTGGGGAGGAGCACTGTTTTTTCAGGGGCAGGATAAAGTGGTAAGAGAGAGGTAGAGTCTGCTGAGACTTGGGTCCACAAGAAGCTGGAGGGATCTCTGACTTCATCATAAAATTCATCCTGGTTGCCTGTCTGAGGCAGCGTCAACGAGAAGAGGAAACCTCTCTTCTTTCTTGTGTTCTGTATTTGTGTAAAGGGCTGGTGTCCTTTTCCAAAGGAAAGGTATATCTGGGGAACCCCAAAGTGATGTTGTGGTCGCTCCTGTTTTCATACAGATGTGTACTTATTTGAGTCTGCTGATGTAAAATCTGTGCTACCTTTGCCTGCAACTTCACACATTTATTTTCACTTCAATTTCTGAAGCAGTGACACTGTGCACCGTATTTTGAGTGCTAATGTTGATTGAAGTTCTCCCTGAAAGGATGTGCACTTGAACTGTCAAGAGAGTGAGTTATTGACAGCAGGTAGAAGTACTTTTTGTGTCAAGGCTTTGTCAAGTCATTGTTGTAAGACCTACTTTACTGAATACCAATAATTCCTGCTAGATGTTCAATCAAAAGATACTCTGTTCCAGCACCATTTTAGAATAATATTTAATACTTAAGAGTCCTTCCCTAATAGGCAAATGTTAGGTAAGTGAGTAACGGTACTTTACACTAGGTTAGTCCATTTGGGGGGCTCCTGTGCGCATATTTGCAGCCCAGGATAAAGGGAAAAACTCTTTTCTTTCCTTTGTACACTGATGCTGAGAGAATCTGCATGTGAGAGTCTGTTTAATACTGTGTCTCTTCTAACTGCTTATTCAGCACGTGTTCCATAATAAAGATGTTTAATAACCCACAGCTGTTGATTTTCTTTTCTGTAGGAAATGTTTCCTTTTTTCCCTGAAAACATGCTTTAAAATAAATTAAATAATTTTATAATGATCTTAAAGATTTTAAATAGTCTGAATATATGTTTCATAATCAAAGCAGCTTACTATTCTCAAAATCACTTTCACCAGTGGAGGAAGCCTGAAATGTTGCACCCTCTTTATTTATTTTTGCATGGGTACTTTTTTTTTTTTCTTCTTCTTCATGTGTCAAAATGCTGTGTAAGTAGAATTCCCCTGTTCCGCTTTTTGAAAGGCTAACGTGAACAAGGCCACGCCGCTGGGCCTGCAGAATTTGACTAAGGCCTTTTGTTACAGCTAATTACCATCTGAGGCCATGAGATGGTTGGGTTTGGAGTGTGAGTTTAACACTGAGGAATTGCCACCTAGAGCACTTTACTGGGGATCCGGAATCATTTGCTTTACAAAAGAGATTCAGATTCCACTGACGTCATTTTTGGTTACAGAATAAATTTTAAAATGAGTTTCTAATCCAATAGGAAGGCTGAAAATTACCATGCTGTCTGCTTTGAGGCTGTGTAATATTTTTAGCACTTCTGCTTGATCACTGCAACAGAAGTAATTTCATTTCAGTCTGCTCGGACAATGAAAAGAATGTAATTGTTTTGTCTGAAAAACTCATACAACTTCACAAACGTCAGAAATGCTTTATTGTTCTGGAGATGCACAAAGAAAGCGTCTCAGGAAAATGAATGAAATGTCATCTCATAGATGGAAACTTTGTAAAAAAGATTTGCTCTGTCAAAAAAGCTGGCTGAGACAGCAGGGATGGTTTGGGTAAAAAGTAAGCAGTAGTAGAAATATGTTTGTTGAATCTTGTTAGTTCTCTGGGCTTGTGAAAGTAGTAAATCTAGGGGAAAAATCACAATGTTAAAAATGCAAGAAGTATTAGGATTTAATTACTTTACAGAAACAAAACCTGCGGAGAGGATAACTTGTAATAGCCAACTGCTTTCTTAGCGAGTTGACTGAACGGCTTGTTTAATTTGGGGCTATTATATTGTATATAGAAAATAAACAGAGTGGCAGTTGGATCCAGTGATGATCTTGCCAGATCTGAAAGAGCCGTAAGTACGTATTCCGTGTAAGGAAGCGTCACGGGTTGTCGTTTTGGGAAATACACCTGCATTTGTACTGCAAATGCACGTCCTACGAATTTTCATTAAAATGCGTCTCATACATAAGGCACTCCAATGTAGTACTGGAGTAGGAGGTTTTTAAATTTGGTTTTAACAGTTTAGCTAGTGGAAGGAGCAAATTCTGGAATAGCGGGCCAAAGACTGCCCCAATTCTTATGTTTTAGGGGTCCCAGTTGTATTTTCTGGGACTATGGGATACAGTAACGCTTGCGTTTGGTCCAGGATAAGTAATATGAAGAATAAGACGATATGTACAGTTCAAGAAGAAAGGTTCAGCATTTGCATTGAGTAAGGAAAAGCATGGGAGGTAAAGGAGGAAAAAGTACAGGTGCACCAAATGGAAGGAAAGGGAAAGGGAGGATGAAGCGGAAGAGGCTATTAGAGATTTTCGTTGTTTTCTGGCCTTTAATTTCACTGGGTTGCTTTTGTTGCAAGAAGACAAATCATTATGCACTTTGTCTTTCATGATTTTTAACACCCCAGCAAAGACAGATGAATTAAAAATACATTGAAATGCCCAAAGGGATTCAGTATAAGCTCACCTAACTTCAACTTACAGATCCTGGGAAGAAGCTTATTCGTGCATCCTTAAAGAACCTGTTGCCGTGTAGTCCGCAGCAGGTTTGCGGCAGGGGTTCATCTGGGTCCTGCGATCCTTTGGAAGGGGTGCTTTGTCTCCCCTTTTCGTGGTCCTGGCTCCGTTCTTCGTTGGAACCCGGGTCTTTAATGAGTCGCGCCAGCTGGGACATGCGGTGTTTCTTACCAGGAATCTTTAATATGTGTTGTTGCTTTTTTCTTTTAAATTCAGGTTGTGAAAGGCCTTACCTATTTATGGAGTCTAAAGATTTTACACAGAGGTGAGTAACAAACGTTTTCTGTTTTCGAATGAAATACCATATTATTTTATTTTGACAACACTTTCTACAGAGACAGTAGACCATGCTAACATCTGGTTTGATTCCAGTGGAGTAACGCAGAATGAATCTTACTCATTAGCCTTGCAGATTTTCTGATAAAATATTTTTACTGCTGTTCTCTTTTATTGCCCTCCCTCCTCCCCTACAAAGAAAAAGACGAAAGAGAGAAATGAATTTTATAGAGATTTAGATGCTTAGGGTTACAAACAGGTGCCCAGTGGAAAAATCAGCAAGGAAAATCAGATGTTTGACTAGTATTGAAAATAGAAGATAGATAATGAGTTTTCTTATGTACTTCATAAAATGTCATGTGACAGCCACAAGCACTGCTAGAGCCTCAGATCTCTAAAATTGTGGCCCACTGTCCTTTAACGTGGTCATGAATAATTAAAGAAACTTTAAACCTGTTTGGACGTAAGCCATTTTTGGGTTTCTCCTTTCTGAAGCTAATCAGTTTGTTTTTTTTTTTTTTTAAAAAAAACTTCTCATATATTTCTTGCTTTTTAGCATTGTTACATTTTTTAAAAAATTTCTCTGTTGTGGTAAGTTAATTCGGATGTACTAGAACTTTCAAAAGCAATATCAGTTCTGGAAACAGTGGAAAATGCTGCTTAAAGAACAAAGAAGCCCTTCNAAGTAACTGCTCTGGTTCCTAATGTTGCTAACAATACTGTTTAATTTAACCCATCTGCTCACTCAGCCCGTGTGCACAGTTGGAGCGTGCAGTAACCGACATCATTTGTGATTGAAAGAGAAGTGTAAAGTAGAGAGACACGTAGAAAATTTTAAGTTGCAAACCAAATAGGTAAGACCGTTTCTTCTGGGGTGCCTAGTTTTGGAGTGGCTGACACGTAGGTGTGAGGCTCTGGCAAGGTGATGAGAAATGCCTGGGTTGGGCGCCCAGTGTCCTGGTGGGATCGGTGCAAGGAGTCGCGCGCCTCTGGAGAGTCATCCAGGAATCTGTGGACTGAGTGGGACGAAGAAGGTAATAGGAAACACTAATTACCAGTGTGTATTGAGGTCCTGCCCCTCCTTGGAGCTTAGGCTCAGACTGTCCTCAGGCTTTTGTGGCGGGTTTGTAGTGGAGGAGGAGATTGATCCTTCCTTTGTGTAATGGCCCAGCGAGCAGCTGTGCAACTGGACATCGGCTTCGATTCCTCCTCGGTCGCACAGCATCTCCTTCCTGGGAGATTGCTCTGACGTGAGAGCACAGGCTCTCTCCTGGGTGGGAGAAAGAGGGCTGTGGCCAGAAGGGTGAGTAGAGATCAAGTAAGGATTTGGCTTTGTTACCCCTGATTAGAGGGTGAGTGAAATGCTAAGGCTGCTGGTGTATGTGACCCTAGGCTGTTGCTGGATTAGAAGAACAGAAATAACCCAGAGTCCATCACCAGCTCGGTGCAGACACAGGTTACCAAGGAGGCTTCATTTCTGATGATGGTTTAAACATTTCACCTACTAGCCTGAATGTTGCCAGATGCAGAGATTTATCAGCTCCATCCGCTCTCAGCCAGAGGATGAGCAGTCTAGATGCCAGAGCTGCCACAGCGATTATCAGAATAAATATAAAAGAAGCAGCAGCCGGAGCATCGGTGGCTGGGTATCGCTCTGTATAGGCTACACAGCCTTCTGCCATGCTTTTGTAACACCTGAAAAGAAAAAGGAGGTTTGAAATTTTTTTGTTGCTTTTAATTTTTTCATTAAAGAGTCTGGCCACCTACTGAATGTGATTTGGAGAGACCATTGTGGTCAAGCATAAATACTGTAACTGTAGCGTTTTATTGTTGTTCTGCTGTAAATTTAGAACCTGGGTCTGATTTTTTGCTTTGCCAGTAAAACAAAATCTCCCCTTCTGTACGGGTTTCATTGCCTTGATTGAAGAGCAGCTCTGAGTTTTTGATGAATTATGTATGGTCCTTGCTATCGTCTAAAGAAAAACGCAGAAACTGATTTTTCATCACCCTTCAGATTTTTCTGGCCTTGGTCTGTTGCTAGATTGACCAAGGTGAGAACAGCACTGCAAAGTGCCATGGAGGGGAATAACTAGCATTCCAGGGTTCGGTAAGAGTTTCCTCAAGGGATTGGTTTTCAGTATTATTGTGTACCCATTTTCAAGATACAGAGCGTGTGTGTGTACTTCTATATCTTAAAAATGGAAACAGAGTAATGGAATGCAAGGAAGATGCCTACTTCTCAACGTAATCTCCTTCAGCCGTCTACTGGTTTTAATGCATCGGAGGTAAACGAAAGGAAATTTAACCCTGACTTCCTCGCTGTCACGTGTAGAGCCGACCGTGCAGGACACTCACATAGGCTAAGAAGTCAAGAATTTCCACCGTGGTGATAACGAAGGTGGAGAAGCAATCGTGGCGAAGAAGCCGTGTAAGGCAGCGCAGCAAACGACAGTTTGTGACTAGAGCGTGGATTAAAGCAAAGGAAACAAACAATGAGCAAGTCTTTTATTCCAGATCAGACATTTCAGCAAATATTACAGCTTAACTTCAAAACAAACCTTGCAACTAATGAGGTGATAGCCGTGCATATTAATAAACCCGAAGCTGTAGTCATAGTCATCACACCCACATCAAACATAAACATAAGATTAACACCTACACCACTTCTTTGGAAGATGTGAGAATGTCCCAATGATAAGTGTGCTCTTTTCCCCAGAGGATAAGAAGTAGAAATGGAAGGGTAATGAGAAATTAACTTAGATTTAAAACAGAATTAGCAATTAAACAAGTCTAATCATGTACAAAGTCAAAGTTTGTATAAAGGCAAACCAAAATCTGTTAAGTTCAAGAATAAGTATAGACCATATGCATTTTATCTGGTATGTTTTCCTCTGTTCACACCTCCTTATTAAAAGAAATGTATGAAATAAATGTTACCCGCTTGTGTTTAATTGTACTGATCTGTATTTGTACGCATGACTGCGTACTGGGGGCCAGTGTATGTTGCACGGTTTGGGGCCCTTGGCTTCTGACTAGGTTTTGAATTTGTGTCAGAGTTTTTGGAAGTGGTTTCTGGTTCGTGATGTGCGACGTTGAGCAAACCGGTGCTGGTTGGTAGGGACAGGTACTTGTGCAATGTGGACGATGAGTGTTCCCGTCTTCTCAGCAGGAACCGTTGTTTGCTGAGGATTTCACCAAAGATGACCAGAGCAGCGTATTTGACTTCTTCCCCCTGCTTTTTTAGCTTTGTGAGAATTAATCAGTATTAGTGCCATGTATAATGAAGCACAAACAAAAATACTAGGGCGCGTGTGTGTGCACGCATATACATATAGATACATACTTGTGTTTGTATGTGTATAGCTAAACACATACGTGCACACTCGTGGGCCACTTAGGCTTATTAAAAAAAAAAAATAATCCTGGCCTTTGCAAAAAGCATGCTGATGAGGTCGTTATGGCAAGAAAATATGTTCGTTCTTCCAGCAGCTTCACTTTGTTAACAGTGACGTTCTGCGAGCTGTCTGCAGCTGAAATTGTGCTTTTGTATCTCTTGGCTCCCTTGAACCTGGCGTATTGCGGTTTTGTATTTTTAAAAGACAGAAAAAGTCAAGAGACAGCTTTTAAAAATCTGGGGTTTTTTTCCCCACAATCATTAATCTGTTTGCTTTTCAATAAAACAAGATGACTGAAATGTTTGGTGTTCAAAAAGCTGAACCTCTGACAGTTCTGTTTACTGGTAAGTAAGAGCTTGGAGGTCCCATTTATTTGCAGAGAGGTGAAACGACTTAGGCAGATATATCATAAAGCGGACTTGTTCATCCTCTATAATGATGCTTCATAGAAATCATTTGTATTAAGCAAGCACTGGTAATGGGAGCATAATGACCCCTTTTGGCTCTTGTTTAAATTCTTTCACTTCTAAACAGTAATATTAATCACAAGCAGATGGTGCAGAACATTATTTATGCACATTTGTTTTCCAAAACCAAAAAATGTTTAACCCATTAACTGAAGCAGTTTATGAAACAAAAAGGCTAATTTACTGATCGGGTGATTTTTCTCCCCACTTTCAATATGAGATGTTTTGTGAAGTGACATTTTTGTCTAGGATTGTCACTTCCTTTTTTCTTGAGGAAATAAATGCAACCGTTGGAATTCATAGCAAGTACTTGCTTAAATCCCCCGTTTGTGGTGCCATTTAAATTCTGCTGCAAGGACAGATAGTATTTGTTCTTAGCGGTGCTTCTTTGGCTGCAGCTTGCTCAGCAGAGTCCCCGACCTGCATAGGTCTCCCTTCCTTAGTGCGCTGATCGCCGATTGCTTTTTTTCTTTTAGGTTTGGTTTTTTTAGTTCTGTTTGTGGAAGGATTTCAGGATCAGGCAACGCTTAATGAATGGCAGATGTTTTTTTAATTATGTGGACTTACTGTCACATCGCACGTGGTAGCGTAGTAGAAGGGGAGATGGGGTCTGCAGATCCGTGGTGAGACAAGGTGATGGCTGGAGAGCCTTGGCTCTTCTTTGGTGGGAGCTGGGTGGCCTGGTGGGATGGGGGATAAGGTGGCGTGGTGGTTTCCTCTGGTGCGTCGTGTTAAGGGAACACGGTCTTGCGGGCTGCACTTGGAGAACATCCTGCCTCTTCCTCTGAACTCATGACACAGTTGAGTCCTTACAGAAAGGAAATTTGGCTGCGTGCATGTTGCCTCACCGTCGCTTTCCGTGAGGTTGTGGTTTTCACGCTTAGAGCTTCCTCCTGCCTTCCCAGAGCCTTCACTCTACTCAGACCGAAAGGATTTTCACATTCTTAAAAAATAATGCAGCCGATTCGGTCTTGATCCCACAAACCTATTTCCATCCGTACTGTGCCAAAACGTTTCTCTTGTCCATTTGGTTATCAGTTATGTTTATTACATCCTTTATAACCAAAAGCGAGGGCCTCCTGTTATACTGCACTTTTCAAAGTGTTAGTACCGTAAACAGCTGGATTCGTGGTGCGGAACGTCAGTATTTGCTGTATGTGTAATTGCATCTGCTGTTCATGACAATTCAGCGCGAGCCTAGTAACAAGGTAGCTCTATTGGCTGCCATATTTTTAGAAAGAAGGTTAAACAGGATTACTGTGCAACTTACTGTTCTTGTCAGGATTCAGGATAGAGCCTGCTGCCGTTCTCGGCATGTCTTGTTAGATTTAGCAAAGTCACTCGACGCCAGAGAGGAGGGTGCTGCTTAGCGGGTTGCCACAAGCAAATATTTGAGTCTCCCTGAAGTTGTAGTGAGAAAGCATATTCCTAAATTGTTGTTAGGAAGCGTACGGGAGATTTTGTGACTGCGTGAATTGCTCCGGAGCGGGGTTTTCTCTCATCACCTGAGGCAGGGGAATAGGTAAAAGTCCATCGCGAGTGCAGCACACGGACTGAATTCCTAAAGGTGAAATGGAGGTCTGGGTACAGAAACTGAGTCTGGCGATGCTGGAGCACGACGGAGACACTCATGACTGATTTTTCTTTCGGCTTTGGGGGAAATTGCAAAACGTATCGGCAGTATGAATACCTAACTTAAAACATACAGACCCACTTAAGCTATGTAACGTACTATTGAATGCTCCCCTTTTTTAAACCGGATTTTTAGCTCAAATATAGGAAAGCATTTAATCAGCTTGTTAATTGAGGTTATACATTTCTACATTACAGAGACAAATTAAGCAAGCTACTCTGATACCAGAAAACATCTGCTAAACAAAGGCAAACTTAATGATAAACAAAATTAGGTTCTTTTCTAGTTGGGTTTCATCCATCTGCACCCAACTAGTGTTCACTTTTAAAGAAGGCAGAGATACAAGCTATTGCTTTTAATCCATTTTGACAGAAGAAAGCAGTGATTAGGCAAAGCCACTGTGCTCTAATCTTCCCAAGTTTAAGCCAGGCCGTAACGCGCACATTATGGTTTCCAACTGGCGTCCCTGGAACAGAAAGATGCTCAATGTTTCCTGCGCTACAGTCAGGCTGGATGTTCAGCAGTTTATTCACACGTTGATTTTACAGTATGCCGCAGAAGTGTACCAACTTCTTTTGGCATCAGAGGGGGTCAGCGTTAAGGTCTTTACACCGACAATCTGGCTTTATGATGTACATTGATGTTTTATTTGCTGGAGCGGGATTAGTAATCATTTTAAGGCGTTGCTGGCAGTTAACCTCTGTAAAAGCTCTGAAACCGTGAGATCGGAGCCGTTTTATGCAGTAGAAGCTGTGGAGGTGGAACCCAGTAGCTTTGAATAACGGTGTGCACAAGAGCAGAGCTGCACTGTGGGTGTTCCTGGGGCAGAAGGAGGCTGGAGTGTGCTTGTATGTTTGTGGTTTGCCTATATGCAGGTGCTTGTATGGGTTACCTTGTATTTGTAATTTTTATAGAATATTAAATTCTGCTCTTGTCACTCTGTGGAATTAAGGGAGGGCTGTTAGAGAAGGGGGAGGCAGGGTTAATTGCAGTGTTAGAATACAAAGTCACAGGGCTGGGATGAACCTTAAAAGGTCAGCCCAGCTGTCCCTTGATACTAAACCAGGCTTCACCGTTTGCACCGTTGCTTTTGGCTTGTTCCTAAATTGTCCAGTGACAGGGTTTGTTCCCTCTCTGTCACTTCCACTTCGTGCAGTAATCTGCAGATCCCTTTTTGCAGACCTGCTGCAGCCTACACTCCAGGCAGTTGTTTAATCCTATATTTATGCAGTTGATTAATCCCTGGCTACAGGTAGTGCTTCCACTTGTCCCTATTGAATTGCATCTTATTTTTTCAGTCTGATTTTCCAATTTGTCAAGATCACTTTGAATTCTAGGTCGCATCCTTCAGCGCGCTTGCCGTCCCTCCCAGATTGGTGTCACCTGCAGATTTGGACTCGATGACCTTAAGGGTCTTTTCCAACCTAAACGATTCTATGATTTAATAACATGGATTATCAGTATTTGAGAGTGCAGATATAATGTCGTCTGTGCTACTGACTGTTACAAACCAAAGGTTGCATTTGAAATATATCTTTGAAATATTTCCTATGAAAATCCATCATGCCAATATTCGTAACGATCTCTGCGTATACGATGCGTATCTAGGGTAATATAGATTAAATCCGGTTTTGTTCCCTCAACAGATGTGAAGCCGTCTAATATGTTGGTGAACACGCGAGGCCAGGTGAAGCTGTGTGACTTTGGGGTTAGCACGCAGGTAATTCCCCCCTTTCGATATCCGCCCGCTCTCTTTCTAATGGCAAAGTCACCTGGCTGCCAGACAAACAGCCCCACAGCAAGCTCCCCTCTGCTGGGAGCGCCCTATTCATTTTTAATCTCTGGGCGACTTTTCTTCATCTGAATATGATTGTTCATTGTTTAATGACAGTAAAAACTGCTGATATTGTAATTACTACTTACGAATAGCAAACTTCATTGATATGCAGCTTTGATATGAAAGCGTTTTGGCCAGACAAAAGGGAGGGCAGAACGAGAGATGTGTCTGGGGAGCCCAACTGGCCCACAATAAAAATTAATATTGGGAGTAACAATAGTGGTGGGCTTTTACAATGTGCAGCACAAATTTTAATTAATTTCCATTTTGGGCCTCCCTGGAGAACTTCTCTGATAGTGACCCATGAGCTTGCTGTGATGTTGATTTGAATTTCAGCACCTTTACTCTCAGCCAAACACGAGGACCAAAGAGAAGGTCAGCCTTGTATTATAAGTTGTCAGAGTCTGTTGTCCCTCCAGCGTATTTAGCGCTCGTTGCATTCAAGTGATGAATGTGGCTTTATTCACATCTTGAGCCAGCTGACTGAAAAATGAGTGCGTTCAATCCTACTTCAAATTGACTTTTTATATCAGACTGGTTTGGGGTACTAAAGCGATAAGCATCCTGTTTAACAGAATTGTTTAAGGTTATCTGCCATAAACTGTAATGCAGTGCTTGTTTAAATTGGAGCTCTCATTCTGAACAAAAGAGAGATTTAATCATTTTTAATGCCTTTGCAGATAAATTTGTTCCCTTTTACATAATTTTTAGTTGATTTATAGGAATGATGATTGTAGGTTAAATGAGGAATAATTGCCCATTTTATTTCCACATTATCTTTATATTGTTCTAACAGACTGTTTTGTCTGATAGCTGGTGAATTCTATAGCCAAGACGTATGTTGGAACAAATGCTTATATGGCGGTAAGTGGATTTATGCAGGAATAACATTTAAATAGAAGTATTTGTTCACGGTTTTGTTCTGTGTAATGCAGGATATATTCTAAATCAATTCTCAAACTTCATCTCTCCCTACCCCCAGCATAAGCTGTGTCTTAATTGTGCGTGCCATGAACCAACTCCCTTTTACCTCGCAGACCCGCTCCCTTCCTATCTGTGCTCACCTACCAGCTCTGTGACAACTGCACTTCTTGCTGATAGGGGAGAACAACATTGGAAAAGTGTTTCTTTCATGTATTTTTAGTTGTCGTTAATGCATTGTAACAGCTGGGAACAAAGAAGAGAGCCAGTTCAACATAAAAAAGCAGCTTTCCACCGACAGCCTGCAGCTCCTTGCAGACCACTGAAGGTCCGATGCCGTCCACGGTTTGGGAACCGCTGCTCTGAGCCTGTAGTTTAGCAAAGCGTGTGCGGGAGTCTCATGGACTTCTTGATACCTAAGCACCGGTGCGGGTGTTTCCCGTGTGAAGCTGCCATGTAAATTTGCAGCTAAAATATTTGGACTAAGAATTTTAGGGCATTCAATTGCATGTTGTGTAATCTTCATACCATATGTCTCAAGTCATCAATATGTTTCACTTTTCTAGATAAATTTTGGTCAGAATGCTTGTTATGACGAGACTACTTTTGTCCTTTTTCTGTACGTTAAAACATAAATTCCCATGATTTTTCCATCAAAGTAAAACATTGCTGAAGATGTATCATTTGGAGAAACGCTGCTGCTGTTAGCTAGGATGTGAGGCTTGGGTTTAGCAGTTCTAGCTGACCTGACAACGGGCATGTGGTGTTCGTGTCTTCGAGATTAATATGGTGACGAGAGCTAGTCTGCAAGTAAACTACAAAAGTTAGCATGTATTTTCCATTAGATCAATTTGATTAATTTTAGTTCTCCATTTAACAGATGTGAAAACTTCAATGCTTCAGTTTAGAGCAGTGTATTAGCCGTTGTCTTTTATTTTTGGCCATTAAAATTCTTTTAGCAAACTACGTATGTCGTAATATTAATGAGGAAAACATAAGTGTTCAGCTTGTTTTAAAAAAAGAAAGTACAAACAATACAAAGTGGTTGATACTTGCATTTTTCAAACCTCAGAAAAGAGGAGAGAGAAATCCATGACCTTTAATCGCTTTCAAGTATTTTTTCTTACTTTCTTGTAAGGAGAAAGCAGACCAGGGTGTCCATTTATTTGCTAAGTGCTTTTCTAGTCAAGGTGTACTCATTGTGTACCTTCTGAAACACTCATGTCACCATCCTAGAAAGACTTGGGCTATCCTGTGTCATCAGAATATTATGTGCAGAAAAATGTTTTTTAAAAAAGAGAGAAAAAAACCCCCAGTCTTCTATATCACCACTTTTGCTAGTAAGCCTGCTGATTTCTGTGCCTCCATTTTCTAAAAGAACTGGAATATAGCGATTCAGACAAATAAACAGCTTCAAATTAATCAACTCTTCCAACTCAGCTGTTGCTCTTAGAGTGGTCTTAAGCAGATCTGAAAATTAAATTATATTATGCTTTTAGTGTACAAATCAAGATTACTGTTCTCTTTCCCAGGTGTACATTAAATAAATTACTTCTTTTTTCTTATTGTTTATGGGTGAATGTGATGCATTCGTCTATTAATTGAAAAAGAGAAGCTTAAGCTAAAGCGTGCTTGATCTGATTTCTTGTGTTAAAATTGTTTTGTTCGCTGAATGAGTCATTTGTCGTCATCAAATTTATAGTCTAGTCATCAAAAAATAACGAAGGTCATAAGCTTTGGTTTGCCTGCCTACTTGGCAGACTGTGAGTGAATTTGAAACCATTAAAAAATTTGAGGTTTCTGTTTAAAATAAACAAGCAAAACAGCTTTTTGATTGAGAAATTAAAATTTCCAACAAAAATACATTTTCTGTAAAGTCATTTTATCACCACTTTGTACAGAAAAAAAAATTTGGATGAAAAAAGTAACCAGTTGTAGAAATTTTGAAGAGAAAATATTTTTGAGCTTTGTATCCTTAGGATGATCTCTGTGTCGCACACTTTACTTTATGCATGTGTTATTCTTTTTTCCATCTTCTTTTCCATACTCTTAAATTCGTATGACTAGACTTTTTGTTTAAATCTGCAAATGATTTACTTACCACTATCTTCTGTGAATACATAATTTCTAAATATAAATTGCTGTTTAAAACTTGAGCCGTTTATAACGGAAGAATAAACAATTTAATATTGCTCAGTGTGAATTCTGCATCTGATTTGGTGGCTCGGGAAGGGCCAGGGTCTCATCTGCACTAAAAAGATCTGCGAGTGTTATCATCTTGCCGCAGGTGCGGTGTCTGCCGGTAACAAACACGCTTGGCCAGGATAGCTGATACCACGTTATGTTATAAAGGCAGATATAGCTGTCGGTGTACATTTTTGGCTGCATATCTGCATCTGTATGAGGATCTTTGTCAGTATAAAAGGATGCTTAAAAATCGTATCCCTATATGATGCTGTTGCCAACATTCCTAGGATATGCTGACCTAGGCTAACTATACTTCATGAAGGCTTGCCTTAAGAACTTAAAAAAAAAAAAAAAAAAAAAAAAAAAGATTTTTGGGTCGCTGTTCAGCTCAAAATAAAGGAGGCTCAGTCAAAAAGATTTTGTTCCAGTTACATTCTGGGGTGGTTTTTTAGGTTGTGGCAGTTGTGGAAAGCTATCCTTAAAGGTAATGTGGGCAGCGCTGTGTTTTTTACTTAACATTCACGCTGCGATAAAAGCTCTTGACCTGGGATTAGCAGTGCAGAGTAAACATCTGAAAACACATTGGACTGGCACTAATTTGGGAGTTTGTTTTCTAAAAAAGGTCTCTGGATTATTAAAGACTAAAAATACAGCCAGTGCTTCGTAGGTGGTTGGGCTAGACAGGTGCATTAACAGCACAGTGGGGAGAGAAGTCTCATGGAGCCTTTTATTGTTACATTTCATGCTGTACTTGACCTTGGAAATGCTTAAATTGTAGCTTTCAAGTAAAAACTAGCAGTTATATTTTACAGCATTCTATTTCATGAGGCATTAAACTTGCTATTAATACTTTTGAGTGAAGTCTTTTTTTCTATAGGTCAAAAATGAAATTAAAGAGTATATAAAATAAAATTGCTAGCATGTGACTTCATTGATTCTTTTGGCTTCAATAACCTTGCTTTTTCAGCCATAGTGACTCCCCAACCTCTTGACTCAACATTAGGAGCCTGTTTTCCTGGTGTACCTTGCTGTTGTGCCTGGGCTTAGCAATAGATGTATAAACCATTGGACTCTCACAGCTTGACCTTGCACTTTGCTGCATGTGTGCGAGCCATCGGCTTTTTTTGTTGGATAAAACAGCCCAAACACAAATGCCAAGGCCAACTTTACAAGGTGCATAGCAATGCATGGCGACAAGTCTGAGCATAACCGGGTCCTGTGCTCTTGCAGAAGAGGTAAAAATAAATAAGTCCGTCATGTTTGAAGGGTGGATTTGCTCTCTGCCAAGTTAGCTGGTGAGCTTTAAGCTTCTTTGCATTTTCTCAGTTGATTTGTTTGCCCTGCGCTAGCTTTTGTGGAATAAGTACGAATGTCTGTTTGCTAGGCTGAAGAAGATGTTTTTTTCCATCTCTTTGCAGCCTGAGCGGATTTCCGGAGAGCAGTATGGAATTCATTCGGATGTTTGGAGTCTAGGGATTTCCTTCATGGAGGTATGCAAATAACTATCATTTTTATGTGCACGTTGCAAGAATCAAATGAAATCTAACATCAGAATATTTTAATGTGGTCTTTGTATACTCTTTTTTATGTGCATGCTTTTAACCATTGCTATATTTCTTGGCTGTATTTAGAATGGGTTTGTTCTTACTGCGTTCAATTTGGTTAGACACAAAGAGCCTCTGTACAAACCAGGTAACACTCTTACACCCTCTAATAAAACTGCATATGAGAGTAAGAAGTAGGGCCTGGTACATGGATGCCTCTGCATCCTTTCAACACCCCTGGGATTGAAGATGACGGTGTTTCTGTGTTGCATCTTCGCAGGCCAGGACGGAGTGGGCTGCTATTAGGGTTAAAATAGCGTTATGCAGATTCAAGGTTCGAGCTGGTTAATGGCCTTGCAAAATCTTTGCAGAAATATTTCCATGATGGTATGAGTCTCTCCCTGTGTGATTAAATAAAGTGTTTGAATTTAAGTGTTCACAAGGGCTTTCGGAAAGATTTCTCACAAACGCGGTTTCAAGCAGGAGAAAGTCTTACCAAAATGAAGCAGTTCAAGGAGAATGTGGTCGTAAATGCAGTCATTGAGGAGAACCCGTGCTTTCTGCAGGCTTAGTCAGGACAAGGTCAGTTTTGATTCAGGAAAAAGGTTGGTTTTTTCAGCTTAGGGTTCATCAGACGTTTTAAGAAACAGAAATTTCAGTGACTTTATAAAAATGGATGATTGTTTATAAGAAAGATAACCTAGCGTGTATAAGTTGAGTAGAAATACCTGTGTTACGATAGCATCTTGACCAGTAAAATCAGATCTGGCTTGGTCTGCTCTGGGAGAAGGGACAGGTAGCTCTGGTCTGGTGGTGACCACGTATGGTATGGGTATGTTCACGTAGCCTTCTTCACGCTGGCCTTGGCTGGACACAAAACAAGCCAGCTACAGCTGGAAACCCTTGTAGCCTTGACAGCTTGAGCAATAAGCTCTCAGGAGAGTTTTTCAACTCAAGGATGGTCCCGCGAAAGAACTTCCCCCTGCTTGGAGCAGTTGTTTCTTTAACAACAGTTCATTCAAACCATTGATGACTTGCATCATCTTTCTTGCACAGCCTGGCAAAGGCGTGCTACAATTTACTGAAAAATATAGGTGCCCTTCCTTCTCTTCTGGTATAATATAGTATACTATATACTATACATGTGGTATATACATATATAAGGTGAAGCTGAATATACCTTTTGGTGAATTGCAACTGATGTTTTTAGCAGAAGATTAGCTGGAAGGTAAGTAGCCTTGGTGCTGGCCCCCTGCATCTAGGCAGATTTCTCATTTTGTGGCCTGAAAGTTAACCAAGTCTCGTGTTATGGTTTCAAACAATAAATTCCTTGCCAAATCAGTTTTAACCAAAATGAAGCTACTTAATGCTGAATCATTGCGTTCAGATCTTGTAAATCTTTTCCAGAGTCTGACTGCAGCTAACTCTGAATTACAACAATGACATACTTTAATGTGTCACAGGGGATGCCGTTCTCTTAATTTGTTTTACTGCAAATTTTAATGGTTTGTGATACTGGGGAGCCCTCACAATTTTGGGAGAGATACAGAACATACTCACGCACTCTCTAAATAAATCTAGCCAACAAAGGGCTAAAATGAGATTGTATCACATTGAGACTTGGCTACGGTGCTCTCCCTGATTCCCGGCGGAACAGAGTGGTATAAATGCGGAAGTCCCATAGAGCAAGCATTTACTGGTTCCCTTGCTGAATAAAAGATATGTTTCGATGTGCAGCAGCAATATGATGATTTACCACATAGACCAAGACATTTGGAATTTAGGTTAGGATTGCTGGTAGGTAACCTGGCTGGTCATGAATTTGATTCGGAGGATGAATTTCACATTGTACTAGCCAACATTAGGAAAACTCATTTGCATTTACTCTCCTCTTTTAAACCTTCTCAACTTTTTTTTTCCCCTCTCTCACTTTCCACGAATGTCTTCTGAACCAGATGTACAAAAACCAATTTGGTTCGGTGCGCTTTGTTAATTGGTATGTCATCTGGTCCTCCGAGACCTCTCTTCAACATGATCGCTGTTTTACTGAAGTGGCTTGAGTGATGTGTTAAATGATGAAAGCAAGGACAGTGGCTTAGAAAAATGTCTCAGAAAAGGTGAAGATGATGCCCAGAGAGCCACACAAGGTCACTGTCATTAAAGTAACACTGTATTGACATGGGGATTGGTAGTGGAGACACCCAGGCTCTTGTTGATGGAACTGTTAAAAAGGGAAGTTAGCATTTGTTGTAGGTTTTAAAATCATCTCCACTCAGGAGCATAATACTCCAATCCCTACAACTTCAAGCTAGCACAGTTAGAGCATGTTAATTTAAAAGAAATGCCATGTTGGGACCAAGTTAGCAAGGGCTGTTCTGACGTATGATAACATAAAATAGCAGCTAAGTAAATCTTCTCATTTTCTTTAATATTCTTCTGAGCCTTTAAGATGTCTTGAATTTCTGCAAAGCTATGTGTAATGAGGAACTGAACTGTTACTTTTGAAGGTTAAGAAAACTGCCCCAAAAAACGCGCTAGCAGAGTGTGAACAGTATTAGATGTGGGTACCGCCTAAGGTTTGCGACATGGTGAGCGTTCTTGTTCCTTTTGAAGTAAGAGGTGTTTGAGGGTGTTCAGTCTTCCCTTTGCCAAAAGAAAAAGAAAAAAAAGAAATGCTGCTAGCTTTACTATTATTATTTCATTTTTTTGAGTTTGCATTTCTTTCTTCCGATTTTTTTGAAGTGAAATAAATTTAATACCTAATCTGTAAAACTGTTTAAAAGTGTTTAATCACAAATAGTTTGTATGTTTTCATGAGGTTTTTAGATGTTTTATTTAAGTGCTCTTGGGTTGACAAAGCAAGTTCAATTTAAACCAGTGACATTGCTGTCACTACGTTGAAGACTGTGTCAGCATTTTCATTATAAAAGCTGTTTTTTCAGGGGTTTATAACTCAGTCATAAAATACATTCCAGGCTGACTGGGCTGAGTCTGAGTGCTCTTTGCATTCTGTAACCGGTTCAGTCTCCCTCCCAGAGCCGTGTGCTGCACAGGAGGGTGAATTAGATTGCCTAATATTTCTTGTTACTCTCCAATATGACCCTAGTCCTACCTTGCATGGCTGCTATCCGAAACTGAACTTCAGAGCATCCAAAACGGGATAAAATACATCGTGTTGGTTTTTGATAGCCAGCATTCTTGTCCAGTGGTGCCTTTTTGTGGAGATGTTTGAGGAGTAGGTGTGCCACTGTCACCTTCAGCTGAGCCGCTTCTCCTGGGATAAGAGACTGCTGTAAGAGACAAGAAGCTGGGTCAGAAGAGCTTTGGTGGGACCCTGTAGGGCTGGTCTGTTCTCAGCTCCTCCTGCTTCCACAGGGGTTGCTGCTTGGTTTTCTCCTGGATTTTACCATCTCAAAGCTGCCTGCTGAGGAGCACTGGCATGCTCTCAAGGCCATACAGAGGACCAGAGTCTCCTGCATGTCATGAGGAGAGATGGTAGGTGAGGAGAAGGGAGTTTTGGGAAGGGAATGGAATTGAGTTGTGAACCGAGTTGTTCGTTGAGGCAAAGTGTAGGCTTGCAGATCTTTGCCAGAAGATCCGGGGCTCATTTCATCTACGGATAGAATTGGTATTCTATTGAAATGCAGGAAATGAAAATGATTTGCTTATACCACAAACCAAGTAAGTTTTGGCAGTAGGATTTGAGCTCATGTGCTTGGCCAGTGATAACTTTTTGCATCTCCTTTTGTGTCACATCCTAGTCTCTACTTTTCACTGTCCTCTGCTGAGAAAAACAGCTACTTCCCTGTGTTTCAGGCCTCCTTTTCAAATTAACTTTTCTTGCAAAGATTATCAGTGTTGTCTCCTTCAGGGAAAAGGAGCTTGTATCAGTTTTAATGTTAGAAACAAGTTCTTAAAACTCCCAAAATGAGAATTTTAAGTCTTCGGTCACCAGAGTTCTCTGTTATCTGTATATTTGCAAGAGCTTTCAAGGGTTGCTAGTTGTTTGTGACATTTGTGTTAAGATGCTGTTTTAAGCAATATTCCAAGCAGTCATATGGCAGATTTTCAGCAGTTGTGTGTGTTCCCTCATATAGGAACACCAATATATATCAACAAACATGCCTTATATTGTGTATTTCAGGCACACAAACGTATCTGCTGAGCGGGGTTAACACTGAATGCATGCAGTGTCGGCATTATGGAGCCTTAGACTCTTCAGCACGCTTGGGCTGGGAGCGCAGACGGAGATGTAAGAGCTCCTCACTAGGACCATGAAGGCAAAGAGGAGGAACATGTTTGAAGAGGGTGCTACAGGAGAAGGAGCTCTGCTTTAAGATGGTTCTCTTAAAGCACTTCAATCTTTAAGATGTTTCACTGCATAAAACTGATGTAAGACTCACGTATATGTAATCTGGTCAAGGAGAGGAGCTTTCAGAATAATTCTTTCTAAGGAGTCTAAAATAGGTGGTCAGTCACGTACCATCAGCTTTGAAGTGGTAACGGTTCAAGATCAGGATTGTGAGCTGATCTGCAGGAACTCCTGCAGACCACAGTTTGGTCTTCTGCAGGATTTCACTTACGTGTAGACATAATGGTTGGTCTTTCATCAATTTTATGCCCTTACCTAAACAATAGCAGGTAGACAGATGCAGGGGGAAGTCTGAGACCCGAAGCTTGGTGGTACAGCATAGCTTTCTATAGTGGCACTGGCGACTTGGTGAAGGTTTGCTAGAAAGGGGTACAATTGTGATGGGACAACTGTGAATGTCTGTGTGACTGCTGGAAGCAGACACAGACCGTGCAGTGACCTACAGTGTCAAAAGCTACACTGAGTAGAGGCAGGAGGAATATTAATTAAAATAGCCCATTAGAAGATGGCAAGGGTCAAGCTTAAATGGGAAATGAGAATTTGCATTTAATCTCCATGCGGAGCAGGAGTCTTGATATTGCAACAAAATACTTGGCTGAAGTGAGGTGTCTCCGATGAAGTGGCAGTTCTTACTGGACTTGTCCTTGCTTGTTGTGTGCTTGGAATGAGCAGAATTTTATTCTGCGTCTTTAAACTGGAGAGACTGGGAATGGTCTTGCCATGGTGATGCTGCTGGTGCTGGTAGAGCCACTGAGAACGGCTCGTAGCAGAAGGCGGGAGGTCATTGTTAAGCAAATACAGTGAGAATTCAAGAAGTTTTTAATGCATTAGATGGATCTGGGCACATTTCAGTATACGGTATGATACGTCTTAAATTACTCCTTTTTTCCTTTTTTTTTTTTCCTTACTGAATTCCAACCTTCTCCAAACTAATAAAAAAACCAAGTCTCACGTCTGTGCCCAGCCATCTAATAACCAGCAACGCTGGGATGTGATGGGTGTTTACTTTGTCGTGGCGAATCACTCTAAATAACACTAACATTAGAGAAAACTTAAGCCAAGTGTTTCTGAAAATGCTGGATTATCATTTCTGTGGGCTGACAGCTTCTCTCTGCCGACAGCAGGGCCTCGGGCAGCGCTGGTTTCTGTGGCCTCAGCCCTTTGGCCAGACCGCTCCTGGAAAGGAACCAACTTTATGGAGAAAATGTTTCATTTCTGGCCTTTTTCTGGTTTCACGAAGTACGGCAGAGAGCAGACTGGTGCCTTCAGCCCTTGGGCCTTGCAGCTTGGACCACTGATAATTGCGTAGGCGTGACTATTTAGTAACAGGCATCTTTCGTTTAGGATTAAGGAAAGCAAGAAAATAAAAAGTGCTTTTTTTCGCAATGAGCCTCACCCTTTTACTCTGTATTTTTAAGGACTGTAGTAGTGTGATGTTGGCGACTTGTATGGACAAGTCCTTGCACGCTTCACTCAGCCATTGCAAGTGGCTGTGACACAGAATTTTGCTCAATAACTTGAATTGTTCTTATCGTAGAGTATTTATGTAGTTTTAATCATTCGGTACAGAATGATGCATTTCAGAAACTTGTTCTTCGGAAAAATCTGGCCCAGTTGGTTTTTGGGGGGTTTTTTTGTCCCCTTGAGCTATTTCCAGCAATTTCTCCAAGCAGCGGCCGTTAGCTCCTCGTCTGCCATCTTCAGCGGCCACCAGGATGAAGACAGACAGCGTCCAGCCGCATCACGATCTTTGTGGTAGCGAAATTAGAAGTAAAGGTAGCAGTGCCTGAGGGTTGGGTCATGAATTAATAATTGCTGTGTGGTGGGGGAGGCCCGTCAGAATAGCTGAAAACGGGGAAGTCGCCTCGCAGAGCGCTATCAATCACTCAGTGACCATAACTTCCAGTAATTAGTGTATTTTATGGGCCTTTGCTTCAGTGACTCGGAAGCACATATGCTCCACTCACAGCTAAACTTAGCCAGAGTAATATTCCAGGATGATTTATCCGCTTGCTGCGCTGGGATGTAACCCTATATTAGGTGAAGATTGTGAACTAAGCTGCAATAAAGTGTAAGTTTAGGTACAGTTTGCGCGGGTTGAGACCTCGATGTATCACGTTTCTCAGCAATTGCTCTTAGGCCACGGCGGGCGGTCTGTGCGGCAGTGAAAGAAATAACACGGTTCTCTACCTGAGCGGATAGATGAGTGGACAACTAAGGGATAACGTCAGCTGTGGTGTATGCGTAATATATAGGATTACGTGATGGAGATTAATGTTCCCTATTCTTATACTGTGTAGAATAGCTGTTTCTACTTTTAAGAAGTCAAAAATATAGAAATGTTTGTCAGTTGAGTCTGCCTTTCCCTGTTATTTAGTTGGTTTGTCGTGGCAGATGAATGCTCTCATGCCAGTGGAGATGGAGAACAGCGGTGCTGCTGCTTCGCTGAAGTTGAGCTGCGTTTCCACCAGCACAACCGAATTTAACAGGTTTTTTTTTTTTTCCCTTTAGTTATTGAATCTAAATCCAGCAAACAAATAAGCGGGAAGCCTCTCTGCTCAAACAAGTAGTCTCATTAATCTTTACGGACCATTTGTGTGGCTTTTGCACCTGACAATTTCCATAGCTCGGCCCCGAAAGGCCCGCGTCCCAGCTTTTTCCCTGTAGAAAAGGTGCTGCTATTCTGAGCAACACCTTAGAAAACGTAGTGGTAAAAGCCTGCTAATAAAAGGGATTTGTGGCGAGGAAGGCATGTGCAATTTAATCACGATTGTCTGCAGTCTTTAGTTTGCAGTGCATTTGCTATAGTTCATATTTAAAAGAAGTCAAAGTGAAACTAATTATCTTTAATTAAGGTGAATTAGGCTTTGATTTTTAATATATTTTATGTAGAGAGATCTCGAACTCATCTGCTCAAGCCAAGGAATGTCCCAAAGGTTATTAGGGCATATTTCTGTTGGGCCTGACGGCATTAGTAATAACCTTCTTCCTCATAGTCCTAGACGTGAACAAATATGTCACTTCATCAGTCTCTGTTACCCGCGCTTATGCCCCTCTGCAGGGGTCGCAGATTCCACAAGTTATCAGCTAATGGCGTTATACATTAAAAATTGAAGCTTTCCTCACTCTGAGGCCTTTCAAGGCTTTGTTCTTAAACCCCAGACACTTTGGAGTGCAGCTGCAAACTATAGGCAGAAGATTAAATTAATTTGTAACTCTTTTTTCGTCCTGCATTACTAAATCCTGCACATTTAATTGAAACCCTACTTCAAGATGCTTTGTGTTTCTGTTCTTCTTTGTTGTCAGTTTAACCTCAGAAGCACTTTAACGCTGGTAAATTGCTGTTATATCCTTTTGGATTCTTTTTTTTTTTTTTTTTTTAAACTGTGCAATAAGAGGACAGTGAAATTGATATTAGAAGGAAAGAAAAATCTTAGAGTAGTTTTTGAGGTATTTAATATTTATTAAGGTACATACCCTGCAGAGTTCCAGGTGATTTTAAGCCATCCATCTAGGAATGTATAAATTGGTCTTGGAATGAAATTTCACCTAGGGAATTTTATGTTATCCAGTAGTTAAGTCTGATTTTTAAAGTTTCCTGTGTCTGAATGTTCCGAAGTGGTGGCTGCTTTTCCATAAAATGAGGGTTTAACTGCAGAGCACAATCTAAATGCAAAATCCTTAGATGGAAATTTAATTGTGTAAAATGTGCACAAGGTAATTAAGAACAAATTTTAGAACATTTCAGACTATAAAGTCCTCCTTCAGCTAGATCACTAGCGATATTGTAAGTGCTTATTTTCAATTTGCAGTTATGCTGAGAAACATGGAATGTGTCTAAATTAAGAATAAAAACATCCCATGCTTTTCGGTATAACTGTAAATTAAAAAACAACTTGCACAACATAGACAATAATCTAAGTGGGAGACTTTATTGCCTGAGTGTCCTAAAAATATGTTTTGAACTTCTTTCCCTCACTCACTTTCTGAGCAAGATACAGACCAAGTTGCTATTGTAATTCTTATTAACGATATACAGGCAGGCACGTAAAGAGCGATGTAGAGAAAGCGGTTTGTTAGCGAGGATTTCTGGACTTCCATTTTCAGTTCCAAAATTGTTAATCCCGTTACTTCCGCTTCCACAAGTCATTTTAATTTTGTGTTCACTTATCTGCACGTTAAATTTATGTATTTGAGAACAGGTTGGAGTTGCTTTCCAGCCCTTCTTCTGGCTGCTCAGCACAGAGGGTTTAGGCGCCTGCCTCTACCCAAACGGGCTGCCTCGTGTTCTTTTTGCTTTCCCTTATGTGTATTTAGGTGTAGTTTGATAAGAATCAGCATACATGCACACTGTACCTCTGCCTGTTATTTAATAATCTGGGATTATTTCACAGTTTATCAAGTACTGGTTTAAAATCGGATGGTGTACCCCGTACATCCGTCTGCACCTCTGTCCAAGTCGGGGGGAAGGCTCCTATCAGGTACTTGCACTTGGAAGCGCACATCATTTTTCAGGACACAACCTCACTGGACGCCATAAGATGGGTGTTTTAAGTACTCTGATGGGCTACTTCTATGTCTAAGAAAGTAATAGTTTTTAAAAAACCCACCCACACCACCACCACCCCAAAAAAACCCAAAAAACCCTACACAGACACGTAGTTGCTCTAAAATGAAATGATGTAGGAGAGTGTTATTCTGACATATTTCTTGCTGATATGGTCTGCTTCTTGTTTATATTTCGATACCATGCTGGCATTGGAATTCACTGGGCCTTTTAAAAAATGATGTTTTTTACAGTTCTTGTGTAGTGGGGAGGTATCCATAGGGAAATGAGAACCAGCTCCCTGAAGTTTAAGCATTCCCTTCTCCCTTCCTTAATATCCAGAGCTACATAAAATACTGATCAGTTCCCAAACCTAACCGGTGTGAATGGAAATATTGGATTTTTGTTATAGTGCCTTAAAACCAAAATTGCACGTTCCTGACTTTCATCGTGTAAATGCAGAGGAGAGAAGTTTTTGATAGTGTGTTCGTTTGGTAGTTTACTTTTTTTTTTTTTTTTTTTTTTTTTTTTT
>WAAD01042747.1:161653-166653 GCA_013389945.1 Fregata magnificens
CTTCCTTGAGACAGATGATAGAGAGCATGAAAATCCCTTTAGTGAAGCTCTAATCTGTTTGGGTTTTGGGGTTTTTTTCTTTACTTTAACTGTGACGCTATTTATAAATCTAAATCTACATACAGAGGTCATTGGTTGGCTGAACTTAAACCATTTTACTTAGTAAATTTAATTAAGAAAATACAGTGCAACTCATAAGCAAATGAGTTTTTCCTAGTTTTAAACCAAACCACCCTCTTGAGTGCTGATTGCCTTGCTCGACCCCTGGTGATATAGAAACAGGCAAAATTAAAAAGGACATTAAAGCTTCATTAAATCTGAAACACATTTAGTACAGTGACATATCTGCAGGCTATTTCAGGGAAGATTACATACTCTTTGGTAAGTTTCTTAATTTATAATACCTTGACAATCTTGCAGGGAGGAAACAACTCTGAGTAGATGAATCGAGTGATGGTTCAGGGGGATGCAGAACTGGCACATGATGTGTCCACGGCTGTATTGCTTTGTAGTTCTCAGTCGAGGAGCAGCTTCGCTGAGAAACGTATTTCTTTTTTAACAACCCCCAGAGAACTTGTTCCTGATGCATTTTGGATTCTTTGAAGCTCATTTATACACCCCGTACTTACGTCTGGCAGAAAACTGCTCTTTCCCCAGTTATTCTGCTGCCTTTGGAGCCCCTGCTGAGGCATGGGGTGGTCAGGGAGAGGAATCGTCAGGGAGAGGAATCGTCAGTGAGAATGGAAAAGCTTAGTTTGAAGTCATTGTCGAGGCAGTGGCTGTTTTTCTGCTTAAATAAGGTCTGCGGAATGATGCCCTGTGCATGTAGCCGTAATTATCTTCTTGTTCTACAGTGGGATAACTGTTACATTGCTACAAGTCTGTAGCTATTGTAATGACCGTTCTTAAGTCAGTGGTCACTGAAAGAATCAGGATTTCTTCTACTTCTGTTCATGGAAAAGTGTTTGGCATTTATGGGTTCACTTCTAGGCATTTATAGGTTATCACAGCAGCAGTGCTTCTTAGGATCTGGAGCAGCTTCTTGGAGGTTAAGGATGGTCCTCCCAAAAGAAGAGAAAACGAAAAAGGGTATGTTCTAGTAGCTCCTGGTCCTTACGACTGAGCATAACAGAAAATGTAGGGTCTTTGCTGAACTATTTAGCAGTGTATTTCAAAGCCTACCATCAGAGAGTGACCGGAGCGTCACTCTGAGCTGGGAGGAGCTGTGAACCAGACGCAAGTGGTGGAGGGGATGGTGATTAAGCCTGCTTAGCTCAGGTTGGTTTGTTACGAGGATGAATTTGCTGCAGAGAGAAGCACTGCGCTCAGTACTGCACCAGAAACAAAACTGAAAGGCAGAATTCACCCCAAAGAGTTGACTCTTAAAGGCAAACCTGGAAGACAAAGCACAGAAGAAACCCAGAGGAGGAAGCTAGCCTAAATTGTATCACTTTGGAGAACCTGAAGAGATCTTGCTCGTCTTGTCACCTTAACGTTGTTCCCTATTCCAGTGTCTCTTGTAAGCCTGATTTCTTCTACATTCAGTAGGTGTTGGTCTCACAAACCAAGCAAGCACAACCCCCAAATGGAAGTCTACAAGGAGATCACAACTTTCAGGGAGATGAGTGGCACAATAGAAATGTCTCAGAAAAACCGCATATGTTATTGCTAGTAGGGATCCTTGGTCAACACCATACTGATATAGCAGACCATAATGGCTCCTCATCAGTCATTATGCAAACTCCCACTGATGAGATATTTAGGAAAGACTGGGGTGATTTGTCAGTGATGCATGGAAATTTAGATATGCAGGTCCTATAACTGTGATGTGCCTGTGCAGTAAGTAAGCGTTCAAAGATATTGTGCAAACTGAGTAGCCCCTTTAGAACCCACGTGATATGTCTGTAGATTTTCAGGACAAATACTGTCTCAATATTGCGAAAGCTGCTTTTAAGAGTAGTCACCAAAAAAATGTTTCATCTCTTTGGGTTTCTCTTGCATGCCTTTCTTACACAAATGCTTCAAGACCTGCTCTGCTTTTGTAATGTCTTTCCTCGGAGGATCTGGAAGAAGTTTACTGTATTTGCTAAGGCTCACAGCCAAATGGCTAGTACGATACTTGGTTTGGACAGCAGCTGGAACTGCAGAAAGGGCACCATCTCTGCTGTTTTCTGGTTGCTTCCACTCGTGTTGTCGGCTGCTTCTTACTACTTTCTCATGACCTTCTTTCTAAACTGGTGAGGCTTAGACCTTCAGCGTTGATGCTGTGACTCAGTCTGATGTGAATGTACCTAGTTTATCATGCAGGCAA
Organism: Fregata magnificens; assembly: GCA_013389945.1. Taxonomy (NCBI): domain Eukaryota; kingdom Metazoa; phylum Chordata; class Aves; order Suliformes; family Fregatidae; genus Fregata; species Fregata magnificens. Next base: position 163,965 of record WAAD01042747.1, read on the forward strand.
ATCAACGATACTAGTGCGTCCGTAACCTTTTTGATAGACCTCCTTCTGACGGTTGGTAAGGGGAGGATTCACAAAGGTTAACTGGAGTGTAGAGAAGCTCATCCGACTGTGGCTCCTCTGTAAACTGTGGAGAGAGGTGGGCTTATCCAGAAAGCAGGTCGGAACAGAGCTGCTCTGAATGCCCTTATGCAGGAGTCTGTGTCAACTCTGAAAACCCTTGTCCTTCACTGAATAGTAGACAAAATAACTTAAACTGGTTGTATTTTGCTGAAATTGTTTCCAAGGTTCAGATACCAAACGGGAAAACCTAAAGTCTTGTATGAAGAATTTATCATGGAATATTTATTAGCTATGGCATTATGGCAACAGTAGTATTGTTGTTGGGTCTCATACTGATACTAGCAGATACTCTACTAACGCATCAATTGACTTATAAAACAGTGTAGGCAACAAATCCGGTTGACAGTGTGCGCAACTGAAGGTAGGTCTGAAGAAAAGACAAAGTGTATTTTTGCAGGTGCCATGATCTCCCTCCAGATCCCACCCACAGGTTCCTAGCTGGGTTTGACACCGATAAGGAAGCAAAGCTCAGCTCTATAACCCAGATTTTACTCTGAGACAGTGAAGGAAGGACTTTGGGAGTTCAGTGCATGCTCTGCAATACCTGTTCATTGCAGATAATTATCAGTAAAGGTCAGTGTCGTTGGCCTCACTATTGAGGCTGAACTGGTTTAATTTAGAGAGTCCTCAGGAACTTGGGCATCAGCGTTACTGAGTGGGGCAGACAAAAGAACTTGAGCAATACAGAAATATTCAGAAACGTAGAACAAGGGGTAATTGTTGTGAATGACTCCATTCTAAATACAGCCCTCTGTGTGTTTTCAGAATTACTTTTGCTGACGTTTTCCAATTTGTACAATAGTAAGAGTTGAGTACTTTTCTCTCTTTAAGAAAATGTGCCCTCCATGCAAATCTATATAACTAGACAAATATTATTTCCTTTCCCAGCTTGCTCTTGGGAGGTTTCCATATCCTCAGGTAAGATTGTTCATTACTGCTGTTTGCCACTGTGACATTCATTCCTATGTATGAAGGTGCAGAGAGCAATTGTGAACATTTGAGCCACATACAAATAAATCTGTCCTGTTAAATTGAAAAGTGGTATCTTGAAGGAGTCATTTAGAAGTCTCTATTGATNTCTCCAAACTCTAGATTTTCTTTCCCTGGAGACAATGAAAATTATGGTGATGATAATGATTGTTTTGTTGTGAGATTAAAAAATAATCCAGTATGTACAACAGTGCTTTTGAAGCAGGAAGGTGCATCTACTCCTTTCTTATCTTTTAATTTTTAATTCCAATTTTGAATAATGGTACAATGGTCTAAAATCTTCTCAAATCAAAATATAATGTGAATGGAATACTTAAGGGAGCTCTGGATTCGCCCTTTTAAGAGGACCTAGTATTAGTATTTTATTTAGATACTGGCATTTGCTAACTTTCCACTGACCTAACTGAGTTTCATTGAAGTTGGTGGTAAAACTCTTTCCATCTTCAGTGGCAATGCTTAGGCCAACGCTAAGCCTGGCATTACCACCTAATATTTTACTTTGTCTGTATGCCTGGAAAAAACATGAAGCTCTGAAAAAAACGACCAATCCAGAAATAGGTTTGATGATTACTTTAAACTCTTATGGCAAGATGGATGTTAGAATTCGTAGTAACAAACTACTCTGTAGTTCCTCAAATTATTCTTTCCTGGGAGAGGGGAAAAAGTGAAGTGTCCAGGGACTAAAATGAATTATTTGAATGTGGTTTTTATGTTTTCGTATGTTTTATGAACACTGTTTTCTGCATCTTGGTCTATACAGAGCAGAGTGCCTGGAGGCATGTCTGATTTAAAGGTGGTGTTGGTCTGTGCTCTTTAAGCATCTATTAACTTGCTATTATTATGCAAATAACTGTTGTAATACACATACTAATTTATGCATGGTTAGATTATGCAGATGCCTCACAAACATGGTTATTGAATAATAGGCTGGGACTCATTCTCTCTCCCATTTTTATAAGCTGTTTTAAGCAAATTCTCCTGACACTTTTATGGACTTGCAGAGGTTTTGCATATGTAGGAATATACTGATTTTTCACTTTCTCATCTCCTATGGAAAACGTTTACTGACTGAGAGAGCCGTAGCTGCTTAGCAGAACACGCTTTGCATATTTTATCCATATTTTAAAATGTACCCTCTCCTCTGGAAGAGAGGATTGAAAAAAAGCTCTTGTGTTGAAGTGTCCTGCATACATTGGCGTACTCACTTGTGCTCCTTGAGTGTCTTGATGTTCATTGTCGATGGTGTATTATAACACTGAATCAAAGTGACGTGGGATCCAGTTTAAGCTACCCTCTGTTCGCAGAAGTGTTGGGGCTTGGGGAAAGAAGTTAGAGTGCGTACATTATGTATGATTCCAGACAAAAATTTGTTTTCTGAAGTGGGAGCAAAACATGATTGCTGGTTTAAAATCCCTTTTGCTCTTCTAATTAAAAAATGGATCGGGTTTGCAAAAGAATATTTGGCAAGTCAGTAGTCCATGAAATTGTATATATCTTTTAATGTAAAACAGTCAAGGAGGTGAAATTTCAAAATGTAGCTATTAAGCTTTTCAAGCAACTGCTTTTCGTAAGGATTTTT
>WAAD01042747.1:171653-222315 GCA_013389945.1 Fregata magnificens
ATGAAATGATGCTTGTTGCCGTGAGAGCTACTTACCAGGAGGGGGGGGAAAAAAACCCATCCAGGAGGAAATACTGAAATCTCTTGTGAGAGATTTTTGCAAATATGTAAGGATCTCCTGCATGGGTTGGTGCTTCTGTGGAATGGGAAATGCTCCTGTAGTGCTTGGGAGGAAACACCCCTCCCAGTTATCCTTCCTGCAGTTGATGCCATTGAATGACTTGCCTGGATGAAAACTTAAACCTGGGAGATGGGCTCTCCTTAGGAAGAAAGCTAGCAGTAGGTGGATTGATTTGGGTGGTTGGTTGGTTTAGGTGGCCATTTGCAAACTGTCAGCAAATATTGGATTTACGGAAAATGTACATCTTCTGCGCTCCGAACAGGCTCTCTTGGCTGGGGTGAGGAGGAGGCAGGGTTCCTCCTAAGTCACCCGGGAACTGGAGGTGAACGGAGACAAGGGCGCAGCAGCTCCCTGCTCTGCTTTGCCTGTTTCCTTACCGAGGGTGCAGCTGTAAGAGCTCAGAAATGAACTGTGGCTCTCAGCCTGTTTGAGGAGCGAGAGTACCTGCTCCTCCCGGGTCTGTGAGGTTGTACGGTCGTACGTACCTCACGGGACGCAACGGTCCCAACATCTGCTCTTTGCTACGTCCATGGACTGCTAATGCAGGGGTCTCCGCCGGAGGCTGAGGGCTGTGTTTCCAGCATGCACGCAGCACACCATGACCATCTCCTCCTCCTCTGTTGAGTGATGGTTGCTCCATGTAGTGAGGAGCCCCAAAGGCCAGAATAAGAGTGAATGATTTTTGAGGTCTAGGCAAGTGTTTCCCTTCCCCAGCAGCTGTCCTTCTGCCAGCCGCGTGGAACCATGGGTTTCGTTCACAAGGGAGTGTTACGCTACCTGTGGTGGGCAGTCGAATGACATCGGAGAGGGTGCTCGTTGCATGGCATCGCACCTTTCATGGTCCAAACACACTCAGCACCTCAGTTTAGTTACAAAACTCCACTCGCATACCCAAATTTTTGCTGCTTTGGGTTATTTCCTTTCAGATGTCCTTAGAATTGTGTCACGTGTGGCGATCACAATTGATTTTGCGGCTCGTTGGAGAAAGCTCAGGATTTTTCTAGGCGGGTTGCAGTGACAGGTTTTAACCATGGACATTTTTACCTGTTTCTTTTCAAGCTAGAAGGGACTTGCAGTGGTGTGCTTATGGGGAGGGACGGTCCTGATGGACGTCCATCTGTGCTCTTCAACACTTCTGGTATTGGAGGCTCTTGTTTCTTGAGATGATTTGTTCCTCTGGTTTTCCTCACTGCAGGGTATAATGAACATGGAGAAGAGATGCAGGGGCGTTGGTGGTTATGTCATCCTTGCTCTGTCTTTAGTCTAAAGACCCCCGGTTCTTTCAGTCTCTCCTTTCTAGATTTCTGGCTGTTCTTGTGGTTTTTCTTTGAACTTTCTCCAGCTGGCCCACAGCTCTCCAGGGGTGCACAGGCTTAGAGACAGCACTGCGGTGCTGCATGGAGAAAGGATAACCTTGTGTGCCTTCAGACTGTGCTCCTCCCTGGACATCCCGCTATGGTGTTGTCCTTTTGGGGTTTTGGGGGGTTTTTTTGGTAGCATCATGACATTTTTCCTGCTCGGTTGTGATCGGTTTTCCTCTTCCATGGTGTCCTCTAGGTTCTCCCGGTATTCCTCTCTGTTAGCATGGTGGCCATTCCACTAAACTTGATGAACGTGGGTGACATTAAGCAAAAACGGGTTAGAACTAAACCCCGTTCCTTTATTTGGTTTCTGGCTGACCACCCTTTGTTCTACTTATTGCACTTTCTGTGATGCTTGAAACAAGGTCTTAAACAGTCCTTTGCTAAATTTACTGTCTTTCCTAAGACTTGCTGGTCCCACATTCCTGCTGACTGAGGAATGTGTTATCGTGAGCAACCTGCTTCTACTCCAGTGTGGTAGTCATTGTTGGCTTCTTACACTCCATAATTTCAACAGCGTGTAGTTTTTCATGCCCACTTTGTTGGATTGTGTTACTAAACTCTGGTAAACAGATTTCTGTGAGAAGTGGCTGCAGTTCAATGGTGGATGAAATAATCTCTTTATATAAATTTGTTTGTAGACCTCTGGGAAAACCAGTGTAATATAATTGTAAGAATATATTTAATATTAAGGTTGTTGTGAATTGTCTTTTTTTTTTTTTTTTTTTTTTTTATTTTGAAATTTTTTTTTTCCTTTTTTTTTTTTTGTCCTCTGTTTTGTGACAGTGACTGAAGTTTGCCATTTGCAAAATCCACCGATTGGGATGGGGGGGATATTCAGGATATCAGGATCAAATTAGTTGGCTCGGTCTTACTGGCTTTAGTGCTTTGACTTCTTCTAGAAGTATAACCATTCAGTTTTGCAAGACTTCGTAAAATATGTCTGAAGATCATGCTTTCATTCCAGTAAAACCCATGGTGGTGAAGACCACGTGGAAATGCAGCACGCTTACATACTCCTTTTCCATTCGTATCAGGGCAGAGACAAAGCAAGTGTGCATCGGTTATTTGCCAGCAGGAGACAATGTTTGTCGTTTCTGCTGTTCAATACAACTTAACCGTCATTCATAAAGATTAAAAATAAGTTGTATGTACTTCTAAAATCCACAGTTCCCTGGATTAGGAAAACAAATGTTCTACTGTGAAGCCTCCCTTAAAAATGGTAACTGTACGATTTGTTGGTATATGTATTTTTCTATTAAAAAAAAAATCACTAGCTTGAAAAGCAGTATATATGTAAAGAGAAAATTTGTTAACTGATATGGGAAGATCTAACCCTGGGTCACCTGCAAATCTCTCAAACAAGAGCTCCAGGGCAAGTCCTAATTCCAGAGAGTAAAAGCGAAAATTAAAGCTATAGCTAGTGACTCCTCTAAGTTACCCGGGGTGGATTCATTTGAGTTTCGTTGATTGTGCTTGTGAATATAATGTGAAAGGGATGGTAGAGGTCTTCTCAGCCACTTCCCGTCCAAAGTATCTCCATGGAGACAGAAATATAACCTGATGGTCTGTCAAAAGTTGCTTTTCATAACCAGAGGCATTCATTAAATAGTAGATGAAGCAGGAGGCAAACTTTTGCATTTTTAACCAACCTAAAAAAAAATGCCATTTGGAGAATGTGCTTTATGGAGTAGTTTTTCCAGATACCACTGATATTTCATGGCCTGAGAAACAGGCTGTTAATGTGATAGATTGATTTATCATTTGCCCTGCTTCTTCAAATTATAAACTATGACATGCAGGAAGTACAAACACAGCAAGTACAGTACGGGGTCAAAAATATCAAATAGCTGATCTAATTCTGCAAACTCACACAACTTCGGTTGCGTATGTAAAATTTACAAAACCTTCTGACCGGCTGGGTTTTCCAGCCATGAGCAGGCCAGGGGCTTACGCACGTTCCTCTGGCGTGGCTGCGGGACCATGTTGGTGGTTGTTTCCGAGATGAGAACGGTGTTTTAACGAGCGCACGAAAGCGTTCCTCGATCCTCTTAAAACGCACACCGTGCCTTTTTTGTCTTCCCTTCGAGCAGGGTTTTCAGTCGTGTCACTGCTACCGTTTCACTGTTTCAAATTCTTCACAGAAAGTACAAAAACATGCCAGTGACAGTCTCCTTCCTGCTCCCCGAGCGTTCTGAGCATCGCACGGGGGATGCGACACGCCGAATGCTCAAGCTTTTGAGCTGCAGCCGCTGCGCTTGGATCCCTCGAGATGAAGCTGCCTCCTAAACTTCTCATTTCCCAGTAGTGCATGAAAACCAGACGGTTAGGGGAGGAAACAAAGGAGCGTGGGTGAACAGGAAGATGAAACATGTTACGTTGAGTACTTTTAAAACTGTTCTTAATGTGCTATAAAACTGGATGCTTCACTTTTTCATGAACTGTGTGCAAAAGGAGACGCACCGACTGTAAAGTTGTCGTCGGTTAGGTTTGGTTTATAGTTGCAGAGGCTGCCCAATAATGTGATCTTGGAAAAGGTAAACAACATAGTTTTAACAGTGAAAAATATGCCTAATATAAATACAGCTGAGTTCATTGCTGTTCAGAACTTGAAAAATACGACTGTAACGTCGCGTTTTCTAGGGGAGTTAACAGAGGAGCACAGTGCAGCCTTAGAAGCAATATATCTGAGGCAGAGAAAATAGGTAATACATCGAACTGGGGAGTCTCTGTGGCATTCGCGTAGAGGAAGGCACAGTAGCTTTATTTAATTGAGAAAATGAATCAATTACAATGATGTTGCATCATCAGATGCAAGGAAAATAGCAGATATGTCATTACATCAGGTAACAGTGTTAAAAAGTAATTGAGTGTCTTAAGCATTTTGAATCAATTCCAGGTACTGGCACAGCTACCTTAATGCAAAATTTATGAAGATGATCTCAAAATAATATGTCGCCATCAAAATTGGGTAATAAAACCCGGTAACGATGGGTGTGTGAGCGAGCGCACGTCGCTCCCTCTCGCAGAAGCTGGGCCTGCTGCTCCGGCGGAGAGTTGCAACGTCACAGGAAGAATTCTGTAATACTTTGATTTGCGTTGCTTTATTTTTCATTAGAAGCACTGAGCGCTTTTATTAGGAATAATATTTTAAATCTTGTTCTGAAATTGGATGTATTCCTATCTGTGTTGAGGCTACTATATGTGATCCCACCTCTATTCCTTTTCATGACAAGACCTATTTTCCCGCTAAGGAAATGTGACTGATAGTCTGTTTGGATGAAAAACTGAATCGCCTGTTCGTGTGCGCTAATCTAAAGGAGCTCCCAATCATCCCTGTTGAATAAGCTGAGTCTGTTTTGTCATTTAGCATCTGGAAGTGAAGTATGAAAAAAGGTCTTTTTATATCCACAGAATATTTTGCTTATTAGCAATAAGGCAAACCAGCAAATTCATGCTGTTGAGTTCTAGTAGATTGACATTGACTGTTAAAAAATATAATGGGCTGCCACTATGTATTTATTATTTTCTTTTCTTTCTCGGAAAAAATAGAATTATACGCAGAAACTTTATGTGTATATTTGTGTGCTACTAATACGATAATGAAAGACTTCACGTGCATAATACCGGCTATTTTCTTGGTGCTAGTTTTCAACCTCCTCTATATTACATTTTACTACCGGTAAAGTATTACTAGAGGATCCTGCCTCTGGCTGGGTATTGGGGGAGAGCGCTTCCGAAGCTGATGGCAGCCCTGCAACATTCATCATCGTGGCACTGTACAACAGAGAATATTAAATGTAAGGGGCAAGCCAAATAAACTGCGTTAGAACAGAAGACAACGTTTTCACTAAGGACTTGCATTCTGTTTGCATCGTGATTACGTTGGGTCGCAGGCAACTTCCTGTCTCTTTAGGAAAAATACATAATTAATTATCCACACCCATTAGAAATAGTATGCGTGTACAAATTATCAGAATACCAGCATCCCTAAATTCAGTCAGATATTTCGCATTAAGTACCTGCTCTGTGTGTTGTACTTAATTGTTTGTATTGTAATTCTGCCTTTGTTTCTTTTTGTAATCAAAAGGTGCTTTGCCAGTATGGGCCAGAATATTCTGTAGCTCTCTGTAAGCGATCGAATGGTCTGTTACTACAAACTATTACTTAATTTCCCAGGCAAACTGATATTAGGAACTTTAAGAAAGGCTCAGAGACGACTGATAACAAGTCCGTCCTTCGCCGTTTAAAACAATACAAAGTTCATGAAACTTTCCAGCCTCACAGATGGCAATGTTCTACTTATAGCCAAAGTGAAAGTAGGTTGGGATATATGAGAAACTTGGGTAGAAGTGGAGTATTAAAGGCTTTCCTGAGCAGCGGTAGATACTTCAACCACATAATTAAAGTTTTCTTCACAAAAAAGGGATTGTGAGCCGAGTCTGGCAGTAATCCAAAATTCTAATTTCTGACTATGATTTAATTTCAATTTTAAATAAATCGGTTTTTAATTTAAAAAGAGTGAGCTTCATAACATTAGCAATGATTGCAACATTAAGCCCAGTGTTCACAATCTAGCAATATAAAACATTATTTATATCTGAATCGTAAACAGCCTTTTGAAATGGATTATGGTTTTTCTTCCTATTCTAATACAACCTGGAGGGTACTAAAAAGTGTTGTGTGAAATTAACATTCTGCTGACTTTCGCCTATAAATGAGAAGCGAGCTATTAACATTTGTGTATTTTCATTATGTAAATTGTGTTAACACATGCCCACAAATTGCCACCAGCGATGCAATAATTTTCTCTCAGTGATCATAATGTGTCCAAGTGAGTCATTTTGATTATGACATGCTAATTACATATTGCCTTTTTTCAGATTCAGAAAAACCAGGGATCTTTAATGGTAAGCTTTATGAGTTCAGAAAAAAATTCACTTTTCTTTTTCCTGATGGCTGCTTCCTCTGCATGCTTGAATGCCTTGTTTTAAACTTAGCAAATTGCATTTTGAAGAAAATGCAAACCTTTAACTGCCTGTATTAGATTAGGTACCATTAGAAATAATAGAACATCCTGAGCATCAATGTTTTTATAAGAGTTTGCTGCTGTTGATTAATCTTGCTATATTTTATTGCATTAATGATTTTTTCTTTCCACTCCACTGTAAAGATATTGCATATAGGCTAATACTTTTTCCCTCTCTTCTTTCCATTGCAGCCTCTCCAGTTATTGCAGTGCATTGTTGATGAGGTGAGTCGTCGTCTTATGTGCTTTCACTCCTAAAGTCATTCCTAATGGAGTGGAAAGCTTATATTTTGTTTCCTAATGAAGCACAATGCCCAACATCCTCAGAGCACAAGTTGCCTTGTGCAGCTTGGAGCTGTCGAACATGAACTGGCCTTGTCCCACTTTATGCTGTTTTTCTACTCTTAATAGTGAGTCTTTGAAAGACTCGACCGTCTCAAGGGCTGGTCCTTTTAGCTATTCAGGCCCTAAAGCCTCAACATCATCGTGCGAGTTGATCCCATGCGTTTGCCAGATGAGTTGGAACAGACGTTCAAGTGGCGGCACACTTTAGCGGGCATATTTAACACGGTTTAGATAGGCAAAAGGGTGTTTTGGTAAGGAGAGAAACCGAAGCGTGAGCAGGAAAGCATCTGGATGCCATCTAATCGTCTTTGTGTAATCAGAAGGACAAAACAAAAAGCTGGGATGCGGGAGATCCAGGTGTGAACAGTAGACTGAATTTCGGTGGCTAACATCGCATTTCTCGATTGAAACGCTTCTTTGCAGCTTCCGCCTCCCTCCCCAAATTGAGGTGTAAGCAGGGGTCACGACTCTTGACAGTGAGGCAATAGCTGAGGGCAGACTGCTGTCGGTTTTGCCTTGTTTTTAACGTTTAATCAGATGATGATGGTAATTAGGGAGTTTGAAGGAGACAAAAAAAGCCGTAACTTTTTAAAGACTTGCCTCAGCCTCTAGCAGAACATCATTGCTGGCTCGTCGGGTTGGAGTCGCTGGGTGTTAACGCATCCATTCAGACTGTGCAGCTAGTTCCAACCTGTCCCGTGCAGCGTGTTTGTTTAGCTTGATGGAAGCTCACAGCCAGCGTGATGCCCAAATACTTATCTCGGTTGCATCTCCACCTATAACTGCTGCTTCTATGAACGGGTAGACCCGCCGCTCTTACCTGTGGTGAACGCTTTTGTCCTTTTATTAGAGAATGACTTACTGACTTAGCTGAACTTTTTAGAAGTGACATTTGGGCCCTGAGGGATGCAGTTAAATTAAAATGAACAAGTATCCTTTGTGTAAAGGAAAGAAGTTCTCCCAGTCCTCCAGCAGTGCCAGCTCTTTTACCTGGCTCTTTATGGTGGTCTGGTTCTTTGGGAGATTTTTAGGCAATTCTGCTTCTTTCATCTTTTTCATCCAATGTTATTCCTGTTACGTACGTCTTTGGTCGAGGCATGGAAATTCCAAAGCACCAATGCTGTATGCACCAGCAGCAAAACGCCATCTCTATCCTAAAGAAGTGAAGTTAAAGATGCTCGTATTTATACTTGCATTTTGCTACTGCTTGACAAATTACCTTTAAATGGGCCGGTACTCTGGTGCCTATATCTAAGCTCAGTATTCTGAAACAGAGCCCTGAAGAGCTGCCCGTTGTGGTAGAGCTTCTTGCAGCTTTCATTCTTTTCCTCAGGGTTAGAATTGTTCCAGTCTTCTTACAAAAACCTTAACCAAGGAACTTTGTGCAGACTGTAAACACCGGAGTACGGAGCTATCTTTAACGTTAACGTTTTGGTATTTACTTGTTTGAACTTGGTTTATGTTCCGCAGTACGCCATGGAGCCATCATTCTCCTGAGCTGGTGGTTCAGAGTGCACTGTGCTCGTGGGCACGTTAAGACTTCAGGTTACAGAGCGTAGCTCAGCTGAAAGTTCTTTAAGTGCAACTCGCTTTGTTTTGCAACACACTCAATGTCTAAATGGAAGTTGCATGCCATAACGTTCAGAGCCTGGGGGGAAGAGGAGAATGGATTGGCTCTGTAGTGTTATTTGCTCGGTGCGTGTGTATTGTTAGGGGGTCATTTAATAAGATATATAGCATTTAGATGGTAGCTGCCACACCTGGAAGTGCAAATTCTTGGCATGATGGTGTCTTGGAGGCCGTTTATATTAAGGGTTATTTTGTTCTAGCTGATGGGTGGCGTTGACTTTAACAGATCCTCCTGCCACCCCCAGACCTGCCCTGTGTACAAAGACCTCAAAGCAACATGTCTTTAACTTGTGACTATTTTTTTTTTCCTCCTCACTTTGTCTGTTGTAAGATGTGCCTCCTGGGGAGTAACAGAGGGACCTGCTTATTTGGCTAACATGCACTCTTCCTTCGACGCAAGGACCCTTTGAGACGGAAAGTCTCTTTACTATCTGGTACTGTACAGCTGTTGTTGCTACCATGAGTATTAAGGATTAGAAATGCTTAGCGTTGTAAGACTGATTATTTTGGGTCAAATTTTCCCCTTGGCTGTAAGGAGGTCCTAAAACTCACAGGAGCCCTTCCGCTGCAGCTGCGCTGTACAGCCCGTCCCCATAGGAACCCCCAGATACTGGTGCAGAATTCCCCACCTACCTTAACGACGATCAGAACAGCAAGGGGTGACGATCCGTAGCTCGCCTCTCCCTCCGAACAGATAGGGCACAGCGGTGCTCCCATAATGGCACTGCTTCTGGATGAGCCATAGTGTCATAGGCTACGGGAGGAACAGATCTGCAAGGGTGGGATCGAGCTGCCTCAAGGATCTTCGGTCCCCGTGTAGCTTCATGCAATAATTTGCAGAAGTTGTTGCAGTTGAAAACTCTGGGTCTTTTTTCCTCAAGTCCCTTAATGTGTCTTTTTGTGTGACAGAGTGGTTTGGACTTTTGACTCCTGAAATTGTGATTAAACAGCTCCGTGGAAGAGAGCGCTTCTTGAAATTGGGTCTTTGCCGGCAGCGTCCTTACCCCAGTGTTTCCCTATGGAGCTGGCTAAAAACTCGAGAGCCTCATACGGGAGAACCTAGAAGTTTTTTAAAATGATGAAATGGAGACCTTGACTCTTTATAGTAGTTGCTTATTATATTGGTAGTCATTGGGTTTTGTAGAACTGTTCCACGTTCCACCAAAACACAGCAGGAATCCAAAAGTTAATGTTCTGTTCATTCATAATCATTAATTCATAGGATTTATGGATAACTAAACTAGTTCAGAGGTAGCGTCTGTATTACCTAGGTATCCTGGACTTTTCTCAAACTCTGTGAGGTGGCGCACTACGGAATGAAAACTGTCCATGGGAGTTTTTAGACGTTCTGCAGTAGTGAGGTTTTTGGAGCTGGTTTTAAACTCTTAGTGAAATATATGAGACGTAGCAGGTCACTTTGGCAGCTTAAAAAGTCTGCTTGTTCATTTTCTAGGACTTGAATTTACTTGCAGAAATTCTGCAGAATGAATAAGTGATTTGAGAAGCAGGGTAATTTAAGAAAAAAATGTCAGGCACGGTTCTTCTTCTCAAATCACAGGAAACTATGCCTGACTTCTTTTTTTTTTTTTTTTTTTTTTTTTTTTTTTTTTGGCTAAATTATGTTATTGGGCTTTTAATGGCATTGGTTCTGGGATTATTTTTTTAATGGCAAAATTAGCGAGGAACATTGTGTGAATAGGATACGAGCCTGCCAGGACCTTTATTTTTTAACATGTGGTAACTTACAGTGAAATCCGATCCAGCTACAAATAAGACACGCTCATTTAAGCAACAGTCCTAATAGTAGCAGCATCCCCCACCATGATAAGACTCCTGCTTCTGGTCCAAAGATGAGGATAGACGAGTTGTTAATGTAGTTCATCCTGCAACACAGCCAGCAATAAAGGCAGTCTCCTGTTATTTGAGAGCTGAGAGTAATTTAATATTCTAGCACTCAACTTAGTTTGTCTCCAACTCACCGAAATGTTATATGGAAAGCACCGAGCAGTGCAGATGAATCCCTGTTGGGAAGGACACGCATCGCTTGCTGTGCATGCAGTCTTTCCAGAAACACTCCAACGTGAAGGAGAATGGAGTCCTGCTGGAAGCAGGAGCCGTTGCCTGGCTCGGAAGATGTCCTAGCTGTGGCCCGATGTTTCATGATCTGCAGCCAAAGAAATTGCAACGCAGTCTACTCAGCAACGGGATTATGCTTCAAAAGCACTAGGAATACAACCAACAGAGCCCCAGAATAGTACCATTAATGTTGCAGACCCCAGAAATGATGCGTCAGAGAAATGCAGGCCACCCGAGTTCACTTAGTGGGTTGACTATGAAACCTAAAGATTGCAAGTAAAATTAGTCTGCTTTTTAACGTCTCTTGCTGCTCACGGTCTCAGAAAGCCTCCCATGATTTTTTTTAGCTGACAAAAAATTTTAACGGTTCCCTGCTCAGCCTCCAAATCTCCAGCAACCTCCCAGACAACCTACATGGTGCAGTTAAGTGTTCTCTTTGCTGATGTCTGCAAGAGTCACTCGATAAATCAAATTCCACTTCCAAGCAGAGATTATGAGAACTGTAGCCTTGATTATAATTACGCATTTTCCTTTTAAGGCATTAGAAAATTCTCAGTTTAAAAGGTAAATGAGGGTGCTCTAAATTTTCAGTTTGGTAAGCAGTGGGTTGCTGGGCTCTGCAACTCTGCAGCAAGATGTGGGGTTAGGCTTTCAGGAAGATCAGAGCTCTGATCATAGCGTATTTCTGCGTTCCTCGCAGTCAGTTGAGCGGTGGCATTGTTTTCAAGATTCTTCCAACCTGCAGTTACTCATTTCCCTGTTATCTTGTTGTCAAAATGTATTATGTAGGAAATTACTGTTTAGTTACTTCTTCGGCTGTTTTCCAGATGCAGTATTTCTAAAGCCTTCTAAAAATGTCATTTTTCCTGATTGCGAGTCAGATCAGCGTTTAGTAAAGCACCTAGGTGATTGCAGCTTGTCCATGAAGATCCCAAAAGTCCAAACCCGACAGCTCTGTGTTTTTCAGCATGTCGGCTTCCCATCTTTTCGATCCTGTGGTTTTTGGCTTCAGATGCATCTGCTCTGCATCCAGGGAAGGTTGGATAGACAAAACTTGCACTGTGGAATGCAGCCAGTAGGCAGTCCTCCTGACTTAAGCAACTCCTTTAAATTTTCCTTAAGCTCTCCAGGGCTATTTTGTTTGACCTTTATTTAGTCAGAGTATCCCTTCTAGGAAAGCAATTATTGCCAGCCCCTTGGGTGGTTGCTGTAAACCGGGTTTCGCTGTACTGGAGCAGTTGTGGTCACAAGCTCTGTAGTTAAGCCTCAGCTCTGGTTTCTAACCCTTTCTTCTTCATAACCTGAAAAAAATTAATTTTGATTTCAAAGTTTCCATAGCTTGTCTCAGTGTAATAGTGACTTAGGTGTTGGGTTTGGCTGTTTTTTTTTTTAACTGTAGTGAATTAGGGAGAAAACTCAATTTTTGTCCATCAGTTTTAGTTAAATTATTGTATTATTCCAATTACATTAGAAGCTCGAGGAATGAAAACTTTCAAGAGCAAATCCTATTTTTACAAATAGGAGGCAGCATTGAAAAACCTGCCTATTTTGATGAGTCGGGCAGAAATTTAAAAGAAGAATTCATTAGTTGTACTCATGAATCCTTACTCTGATAGCTTCATGAGTAAGTAGTGAGAAGCTTTCCATGAGTTTCTTGAGCATTTCTGTTAAGTGCCCCCACAGAGATACTCGGTCTCACAAGACTGCAGTTTAATCTAGCTCAAGGACTTTACAAACTCCACAAATCAAAGACCTCTTTTGTTTCTTTTTAAATTCGTACTCTAGAAACATTTAGCAGCATCAGTTAACGCTAGCGTAGTGTTAATGCTGAGCTGTGAAGCATTTCAGCGTCAATAAATTTTCAGATTTTCCCATGGAAAAAATAACTTGCGCTTAATACGTGTATCCTATATAGTTGTTTCTGTTCCCTTCTTTTTTTACCTGGTTAAATATATCCCTCTATTTATTGCCACGGCATAGCCTTAAAAATTCACAGGATGTTCAGCTTGGTCAAATAACACAATGAAGACCGTTGCCTCTTGAGTGCTGAATTTCTTCACCTTATGCATCAGTGCTACATTTTGCTATTTCTACAAATGAAGTAGAAAACTCCTAAGGCTCAGAATGAAACAAGACTTCATTTTTGCTTTGGGAATTTCTCTTTAGAGTCTCATGTATTGATTTAAATGTATGACCAGCTATATTTAACCCTGAAAACTTCTGGAGATTTGAAGATTTCTATGCAAGAAAAGCTGGGGTTAGAAGATGTGCAGGTGTGTGCGCATGTGTACGCAAACCCACCGTAATTTGTGCTGTGGATAAGTTGTTTTAGGGTATACTTTTATTGAGACAGAAACTGTGACCTTACTAGTGTGTGAGATTCAGAGACTTATATAGGAACAAGGTAAAACCACAGGTAGGAATTGCTGAATAATTACCTTTAGACCAACCTGAGCAAGAACCTTCCCAAGAGGGCAAGCTCATTTAATGGTTCCTAAAACTCAATCTTGTGGATGTCAATGGTCATGCTTGATTATTTGCAGCAGTGTTTTATGAAAAAGCAATAAAAATGCATTGGGAGTGTACAGAGGAAAAAGGGAACAATAAATGGTTTTAGTTTTTCAATTGAGTCCCTTCGGTGTGAACAGGTAGAGGCTACGTTTCATGCTGCTGTGCCTTAGCTATTTGAAATGTGCGTATGTGTGTGTACCTACCCAAAACACTGCTGTGCTCTGCTAGCTTATGATCGACAAGAGACCAGCAATGAGAGGAAAAAATTCTTATGTTTGTTTTAGAGAGAAAGCAATTACAGTTACGGTTAAAGGATTAACCTGTTTTTCCAGCTACCTGTACGCTTATCTGCAAGGCCCTTTAGAGAGCCACACTAACAAGTACAAAGCTTGGCGAGAGGTAGAAAACGTCGTGTCGTACACTCTGGATTATTCCCGATGTTAATTACACTCTTCTGCTTCTTTCCTTCCTTTTATTGGGCTCTGAAAAATATCCCACAGTAGCAAATGCTGCAGACAACCGAATAGCCCCAAGTACCTACCGACTTATTTAACCAGAAACGTCCGCGTGCGCTCGGTGCAAATGTAGGTTACGCATACGTGATACTTCCAAGAACTTGGGGAGCAGGTCGCGCTGCTGAGAGAATAGCTGGTTCTCACGTGATTTGAGGTGTTAAAGGTAGGCTGAGTGTTTTGGTGGATAAAACACTGGCCTTTCGACCTTGGTTCCCGTCCAGCTAGAGATCTGGAAATAAATGAGTTTACTGCTGACACTCCAATCCCAGCAGACGAAACTTCACACCAAAATGCCCCCACGTATAATTTGTCACATTTGGCATCTGCTACTAAGAAAAGAGCAAGAAGCGACCCGGCGCAGAGATGTAATCATCTTTCACCTTCCTGCTGGGGGTGGGAGGATAACGGGGACAATCCAGAAGTGCTTTCAAGTCTGGGCCTCTGAGCCACCTCTAGACATCGCTGTCTTCTGCAAACTTGTTACTTGTAGGAAACCACTTGCCATTAGGTTTGTGCAAGGCTTTTGAAGTAGATTGGCTAGAAAGTCTGAAATGGATTTTCCTTTCTTTTTTTTTTTCTTTTAGGAATGCTGTAAAAGTTCTCCTTGTAGGAGTAAATCTGAACATGTACGATATTCTAATTTGCGGGTCTCGTTGAAACAGCAACTGCGCTGCATTTGTTATGTGTAATTGCACCTGGCAGCATTTCTGGTGCATCTAAAACTTAAGTTTGTCTGGAAAAAAAAAATCACTATTTGGCCACAAAGTAAAATGCAGCTACTGTATAAAAATGGGTGTATTCTTTGAAGGCTTTAGTAAAAGAGAAGCTGGAGTGCATAAAAATTCTTTAATCCTAGAGATTTTTTTAGGCTGAAGTGATAAGCCAGAAATGCTTTGTAAAGCACACACATTATTTATTAAATACTGCCATTTCAGCATCAATGGACAAGTTGCAGAATAGGAGTATCTGCCCAGAGGAGATGATAATTTCAAAGGCAGGGTGTGCTGGGGAAACCCAGAGGAGAGAGGAACTGAAGTTTGGTTTGCTCGGTTCTGCTAACTTCCCTCTTGTGGCCATAGAGCCATAGGACCATGGCATTTCCTTCTGCACAAGCGTTCACACTGAGGAGAGAGTATTGCAAAATAGCAGTAGCTGTGGGGAATGGGGAAATTTAACCCTTCACAGAGAGGCAGTTAGCAGATGAGAAGAGGAAGTAAAACCTATTTGCACCGAGCGTGGGGATCTGCTGGGAATACCAACCTCTGCTGCCCACAAAGTGTAGCTGAGCTTGTCTTTGAGCCTGCATGGCTGTGCAGCCTGGCTTTCTTCTGGGGATGTGTTGGTGACAGGCTGCCATCGTTCTGCACCGCGGCTCCCCATCGGGCCAGCCCCCGAAGGAGGAGGTAGGAGGAACACAGGTTTCATCTTAACACGTAGCTGGGGGCTTTGGCGTCACCTTCTTGAAGGTTTTCTGTAGAAAGCTGTATTGGCTGATTTTCCTGTTATAGGGAGGTTGTGGGCTTTCTCTTCCTTCAGAAAGGATGCGATAAATCTCCGACTTTCAGTTGCTTTGAGAAAATATTTCACTCTCAAGAAATTGTCTGTCGGGGTAAGACCTCTGAAGGCGTGCAAAGCATGGGATGCTTTTGGTGTATGTTGTCAGTCAAGACCTACTCCCAAATTTCATTGACATAAGGGTGTTTCCAAAGAAAATAAGCAACTCAGAGCTGCATCTGTTGAATTTGCTTCTTGCGTTTGTCCAGGTAAACTTCCAAGCTGGAGAGAAAAGAGGGGAAAGGTGCCTTATCCATATTTATTTGTGGGTTTGCGGGACATTATTTATTTGCTGAGTCTCAGTAGCATCTCTGCTGCTGCTCTGCTTAGTGAGAGCAAACAGATCAGGAGACATTTCAAATAATAGGTTTGAGAAGTAGGTGAAGAAAATGCTCGCACCTGTAATTCAAGCTCTTATTGCATAGGTTGCAAAGGATTGGTTGGCTTCTGGACACACTATTAGGTGGTTCACTCTTCCTTTGTTCAGACTTGTGAAAAAAAAGAAGATACGGATAGTGATCTTATCCCTCCCTTCAAAAGAGAGGGCTTTTGGAGGGATTGTCTCAGTATTCTCGTTCTCAGGTCTTCATTTAGATAATGTGACTTCCCCTAACTCCATGGAAGTCAATAAGGTTTATACCAGAGCCTTGGCACTCTATAAATTAAATATTAGGAGCAGTGTTTGAAGTTTAAAGCCCTCCCTCCTCCTGCTAGCTGAGATTTTCTGCTGCTGTGCTTTTTTCTTTATGCCTGAGCACCTTGCTGACAAGTGCTAATAACAAAATGCCAAGAGAGGGTCCAGTCGGAGTTACCACACATTAAACATTCTGAACTTGTCCTTTTGCTCATAGATTGTGCATAATTAATAATTAAGCGGTTTCGGTTGTAATGGGTTGACCTTCTTGAACTGTTCATTATTCACAAGGCAAAGGCATCACTCAAACTTTTTTCCTGTTGCCCTTCCCCATTCTCACCGTGTGTGCACAGTTCGGCTGGTTTTGAGAAACCAGAGGCTGATCTTGTCTTTTCCTGCAGCAGATCCCAGTTACGGAGGTGTTGCTTGAATGCTGAGGGAAATAGCCAGTCTTGGGAATAAGCTGCCTGGGGATGCAAGAGGCCAGTGGTACGTTGACCCTTACAACCGTTTGTGTCTTTACTGCCATTTTAGCAGCATCCCCAATATGTAGGTCTTCATGATATTGGTTGAAAGATACAGTATTTAATGAAAACGAAAGAACCATTTCCCAGTTTAAAACGAGTATACCTATTCCTCACTCCTTTAAAATCTTGACTTTCTACTTCTTTTGCCTCTGTAGTATGATTTCATTGTGCAGGTGGGTAAAATAAGGCGGGCCGTTGGAGTGCAGCTGGACCGATCCCTATGCTTACATCAAATGTGACTGTATTGCATCACGCGTAGGCTTGGTAGAGACACGTGTAGCTTTGCTTTATTTCCGTCATGTTCCCATCTCTTTGAGTGTCAGCCAAAGTCCAGGGAACTTCAGGGTACAATAGAGGATGTATTTACTACTACTCAAATGGTCTTGCCTGGAACAATATGAGAAATTGAAATATTTCGGTCATTGGTTTCCCTGGGCAGATACTGAATGGATGTTTTCTTTTTCTAACTAAGGTAAAATGCAGCATTTGAGGCAGCTTTTCAGTATTCACCTTTGGAAGCAGTTGAGGGTCCGTACTTTCCTGGTTCAACTGAAACCAAAACCTGCTTCCTTCTCCCCTATCTTTTGGGAAGACTGTATTAAAGCGTCTAGTTTTCATACTGAGATCCAGTTTGGGTTCATCTCCACCCACGCCCACACAATCTCTTCTTGAGCTCCTGAGAGCAAACCAACCAAGGCATGGCCATGACTGACAGGTCTACAGCAGAAGAGAGCAGGCCTGGATGGGGTTGAAATACCTGCGTTGTACAGGAAGATGTGCCAAAAAAAATAGCATTTTAAATTTACTTTCATCCAGGTGAAATTTCCTTGCGTGCTTAAGCAGAAGCACCTTGTCTTCTGGCTGTGCTGCGGTACAGGAGCTGCGTGGTCAAGGCGTAATACTGATGGAGCAACTTCTTCCCTTGCCTTCGTGAGCCCTGATGCCGCCTTAGCTTGGGATAGCCAAAGTGACACGGTGGTGGCTTCAGAGCAGTTCATCAGCTTCTCCTCCCCTCTCATAATGAAGTTTCACTCTATTATGGGTCCGTCAGCGCTTTGTGATTGCAGAAATTATCACCTACCAAATGAGCGTGAAGTGCCGTATTCCTGCCCTATTGCCCAGCACGGACTGATCCGAGCTGGCAGCCCCATTAGAGGGACGTCCGTAAGAAGCTCCTCGCTTGCATTTTACTTCAACAGCCGGGGTAGATTGCTGGGCAGAGCCAGTTCCCTGGGGAGTGGGCTCCGATTGCTTTGCCCTGTAGTGTTCAAAGTCTTCTGTAATATGCGCCCAGAGTATGTCATACCTGTCCTGCTTGGAGTCTGTCCCACCTGGGAAAGCAGCGTCTGCCGCTTCAGGTGGAAGCCCAGGAAGGCTCTGCTGGAGAAGAGAAGATGATGGGGAGAGGCAAAACCTGCTGGGCTCCACACCATATAAACAAGCCTGACATTTTGCTCTGCATTTTCTGTATTAATATGAATAATTTTCAGGCGCAGTTCTTTGAAGTGGAGAAAGTTTAATTGCACTGCTTATTTCCTTATGTTCCTTCCACTCTCCAGTGGAAACCTTCCTATATTGATGTCATTTATAAGTTTAGAAACAATAACCTCTCCCTCACCCGGGCTAAGTTCAAAGAGAATTTGGGCATGCTATATCAAACGCTCCTTGTATTTAATAGAAGTCTTTGAAAATTGCAAAGCAATTTTGGCTTCTCCTTTTACTCTTCAGTTACTTTTGATTTAATTGTATTTTCCAGCAGTTTCCAATTGTTTGAATTGGAAACAAAGCCTTAATAAGAGTTCTAGTTAATTTTCTGTCTTGTAATTACCGATCTCATTTTTCTGATAATTGGCCACAGCAATTATATGTATATTTACTAATCACATAGGAGGCTCTGCAGTTGTGTCTATCTGCCACCATTGATAATGGCACACACATTGCAGAGGTGCTTTTATCATCTTCTTTTTTCCACTACATCAAAGCTATTTCCTCGCATTCTCAATAATGAATACATGCATGCATTTGACACAGTTGTGTGCTAGAGAAATTGTTTGGCTCCCACCAAATGCTGCACGCTCTGAGTTTCTTGCCTGCAGCGCTGGAAGGTTGTATGTAATGATATATTGCTCATCCAAATGGCCAAAGCACTCCAAAGCACAGTGAGATTAAAATAAGTCATTCCTTTGTTAATTTAAATAGGTGCATGTATCATACTTTGCAGGGTACTTTGTGTAGGGATGTCAGGGAGGAAAAAAGCCGCCGAAAGGTATTTTTAATAGCAAATGAGAATAGATGAGAATGGAGTCATTTGCAGCTGCCTGTTTTATGTGGCTCTCTTGTTCCAACTGTAGGTCTAATGAGATGACACTGTTAAAGTACTCTGCAGTGTAATTTCATTACATCCTGAGCTGTTACACTATAAACACAGTGGAGCTCTCTGTCATTCTTGGAAAAACTCCTAAATTCGTAAAGCCCTTTGCAAATGGTGATGTTGTTTGTTCCCGGTTTGTAATTTTTTTTTTTTCTTGTGCTCTTAATTTTTTTTTTTTCTTTCATAAATACTGCGTGGTTATTTTCACTAGACTGGTAAATCCTGCATTTTCCCCTCTTAAAAATTCTTTCACCTTTTAAATCTGGAACAGACAGCATATGAGGACAGCCTCTAAAATGAATAAGTGTAAATAAACATGAGTGTAAATAAATAGCAAATGCAGTGAAAGAAACAAAGGTCAACACAAGAATAATTTCACAGCTCTTTGTTAATTACAAGACCATTTGTGTGTTACTTAAATAATCATTAATTTCTCATTTACACTTTCCCTACCTTCCTTTTTACCCTGTGGCTATCATTGTCCTTTTTTCACCTCCCCTCAGTGTCTTTCCACATGTTTTTACCCATTGTGTAATACTCATTAGTTGAAATTCAGTGTTTTATAACACATTCTCAGAAGAATTTGTACCTTTCTCCCTCAAATTCTCTGTGTGAAAAGGGGGCTTTGTCGCTTCCTTGGGGTTTTTTCCTTTTTTTTTTTTTGTTTTGTTGTCGCTGTTATATGACTCTCCTTCTAAAAAAAAATTATCTTCTCTCCTTCTGACTCTGCTTCTTGTTTCAATCCAATCCCAGGAATCGCCCATCCTTCCAGCCGGGGAGTTCTCTGAGCCATTTGTACACTTCATCACTCAATGGTAAGCTCAGTTTGCAAACATGCCATGCCCTCAATGTAAATGATACATGCCATTAACTCTGCAGCTCTGCGAGACCTTATGGCTTTCCTTGCATCCTTTCTGAGAGAAGAGGGACTTGGGGGCCTTGGGCAGATGGGGCAGCAAAGCTAAGCAAACTGTTTAAATTATGTAAACGTTATTTACACAAAGGGTCGTAAAAGTACTTACAAGGGTTTTTCCTGTTTTAATAAACCTGCCCTGAATGTGGGTGCAGTCTTGTGTGCTGAGACTCCTAAGAATTCATCTGGGGGTAAAGAGGCCACAAAGACTCACATGTATAATATCATTATTCAGGGCTTTTTAAAGTATTACTTATAAAATTGCCTCAATATTTAGATGGGCAAGCAGCCTTGATTAATTCACTGGCTTTTCAGTAAGTAATTTTTACTGAAAGTTGTATTTTAAAACACACCACTGGGTATATTTTCTTTCCTTAAAACGGAATAGTTCATTGAAAACCTTTTAAATTAAAGGAGAATGGGGGAGAGGTCGAATTTGGTAAAGAATACAGTTCTTGAGTGACTAGAGAATGAAAATATTGAGGGTAATCTATCCTAAAGAAACAAAGTGAAAGGAAAATCTTTTTTTTAACTCTCTCATTCCCTCCCACCNGTAAGGCAGAAGAAACAAGCTTGAATTTTGCACAAATATGATGTGTTTGACGGAGAAGCATCCCTTCTGTGCACATGCACTTCCAGGGCTGGATGCTCAGCTGTGCTAAATCAGATGGAGCCATCTCAGTGGGTGCCACTGAGAGCTGCAGCCGCGTGGCTGAGAGGGAATCCTGCTTCAGGGCTGCGTCCTCGGCGAAAACAAGGCGCTCGAAGCCCTCGGCCCCACGCAGATCTCTAGGTCAGGCTTCGCAGCACTGTCAGGGTCTCTACCGTATGCCAGGGCCACTGCAGCAAAAGTCGTCTAAATAAAATTGAAAGGAGAGGAGAAAGTGCCTCTCAGGACTGATATGGTATGTAACAAACAACACAGAGACAAAAAGCAGTCCGATTATCGGTTAATTAAAGTAACTAAATAATTAAAGTTTGTGTAACATAGGCCTCCGTTTTCAATAGTTTCAGTTTACAAAGAGCAACGCTATTCGGAGGATTCTGCAGCGCAACTAATGTGCGTGGAGGTCTGTGCTTTTTATCCCTGCAAAAAATTGATGACAGACTGTTTTAAAAAAATTCTCGTCGAGGCAGAGGGAGGGATAACCTGTGTTAAAATTTCCACAGATGTCAAACTGAAGCATAACTGATGGTGGCTAATAGCCTTGTTTTCCCTGGGGACGCAGCTACTTTGGACTGTCAGATTAGAACTGCTACCAACCTACTCGTCAGACAGCTTGCATTACTTGCTAACGCCTGCCTTATTTGAGGTGCTTGTAGTTATTTGTAGGGAAGGTAAATTGTATTGTTAATACCTCCAATTTACAGCACAGATCATCTAGTGGGTTAGATACAGTGTTCTATTGGCTGTACCTTTCAGTGGCAGGCATTAGTGTTTAAAAAAAAGCAAATGAGAAGAAACTATATACTATTTAAGCAATCAATTCCTGATAAGTATTAGAGATGTCGAGTGAACGGCGTATCAGGCTTTATGACTTTATGCCAATTACGCCATAAAGGCTGGCTGTTTGGATGTAATCCAATTAGTCAGTAGGCAGCTCCTGATGGTCACCTCTGTGCCATGTTATTGTGTTCCTTCATGCAGCTAAGCACAGCCCTCAATAGCTAATTGCACCTGTTGCACAGAAAACTAGGACTATTTGGATGAGAAACATGATCTTATAAACAGGTTAATGCTGTGTAATGAACTATCACCCTGCAGTGTAATGGAAATAAATGTGAAAAAATTAAGGTAGGAACCCCGGGGTATTGTGCGTTCTCCTGAAGCTCTTTAGTGTTAGAGTTAAATTTCCCACCTGTTTGTATAATACTTTGTGTCGAGCTATGTAATAATCCCTAGCAAAATGAGAATCAACTTGCTGTGCCTTCTGAGCTGACTGGTTTTCAATGATCTCTATATTTACACACTTTCATGGTTCCAAACGGTGTAGACCACTGCTTCCCCTAAGGGAGGGATGGGAGGCAAGGAAGAAATCCATGGACATTTTGGCCGCTGTTTGGAACCCTGTCTTCCATCGGTACATGCTAAAGTTAAGAAATACGTTGAAATTCTTCACTCTGAGTTAAAAGAGGGTATCTTCGTTATTTAAGCAAGTAGAATAAATGAGCAGTTGTTTATATGTGCACATTTTGTTTTATGACACGTAGCATGAAAAAGCAACCAAAGGAGAGGCCAGCACCTGAAGATTTAATGGTAAGTGAAAGTTCAGAGCCCCTCAGTATGTATTTGTCTGTGAATACTTTTTATTCATGTATATAGAAGTGTATCCGGTTTTTTCTGCATTTTTCAGTATGTACAAATTCAAATTAAACTCTTTCTGGCTTGTGCAGCAATTACATCTTTACAGAGAGCACACAGGCCAAAGGTGGAATTATGATTCCACTGAAGTTAATGGGTATTTGGCTGTTACCTTCATCGTGGCCAAAGCTTCGCTTGTGATTTGGGGAGTTAATACAGAACTTTCACAGCCGGTGTCAAGTTTCAATCAAAACCCTTTTGATGCTTAATACACATTTTTTTCAGTTGGTATGTCCAGGGATTAGAGCTTAATGTAGGTCACTCTTTGTCATCATTTGCCAGTCTTAACCTTTCAGAATCTGAAGATTGAAAACAGAGGATATGGTCAAAATAGTGTGTTTTTAATGAAATGCAGGAGCTACTGTTTTCACTTATATTCATGTAAAATGAAATTAGATTGGGTACAGAAGATTGAGGTAATACGTAGCTTTGGTTTGTCCGTAGAAGGGCTCTCGGTGTTGGAATGTGAGCTGGGAGACCACTTGTGTCGCTTGCAATTGTCATTTTTTCAGTAAGGCAATAATAGGGTACCTGCTCTCAAGCTGGTCCCTCGTGGCTGTGCATTTAGTGCAGAGTGCTGTTTTGACTGGTTTTAGGCAGCTGGAAAAATACTATATCAAACAATTATTACAAATATATACAGTAACTTATACTGTAGATAGGAGTTGGAGTCCCCTCTGGCTCGCATCAAATATCTTTGATTTTCAAATGTTTCATTACTTTTATTTATACGCTATGTTTCCTGTAACTTGGAGGTTGATGTAAAATCATCACCATTTATTTTATGTGCATTAAATATCTAGGAATAATTTTAGCAGATTTTAACAAGATAAGGACACGTTTGCATCATTTCATTTCTTGCTTACATGCTGCGAACTGCAAGTAGAATAAACAAGTGTTTCTATTGCAGCTATTCCCTAGTTAAAGGCTAATCTCTGAAGATGCCCTAGGGCAGATATCTCACAATCCAGACTAGTCTCAATTTAGATCCTGGTTAGTAAAGTATTTAACTGTGAATCTAATTTTAAGGATAAGTAACTTCAATAGATCTGCATTTGAAGTTAGGCACCTGCTTAAATACCTTGGTAAAATGAGGCCTTAAAGTTTATCAGAGCCCCTCCACCTTGTGGTGTTGCGTGTCTTGTATGAAAGGCTTACGCTGCCTTATTTTGTCTTTTTTATTAACTTTTGATGGTTGGAAAATTCTTGCAGTTAGTCACATCTGAGAAAACTTGGAACAGGTTCTAGAGATGTAGACACATTTACCTTGTGCACTATTATGCTATGGCTGGATAGCTTAGCTATTAAAACAACGGAATAGGGTTTCATAAAACCTGTATCTGTTTGCAAATGCATGTTTCAGTGATGCAATAGGCCTGCCGCTTATAAATAAAACATCTGCAGATCGCACATACCCCCATAAGTATATATGTATGTTTGTAAGCAATAACACCACTCCAGGGTGTAGAGTCATAAAAACGAGGCCAAAGGGTGAGTGCCTGCAGTACCAGGGAAGTGCACAGATTTATCTTTACAACTACATGCCCTGGAGTGTGCTAGTCCCCTTTTAAGGAGGTATTTTGTGAAAGAATTTTAAAATTACAGCAGCTCAGAAAAAAAAAAAAAAAAGCCTTCCTACTTTTTAAACAAAATCTTTTGTTTAATGCATTTTTCCCTTCATGCTACTTTCTATTCAATTATAAATGAACTTGCAATGACAAGTACTAAAGCATGGAGTAGACTGCTGCTGAAATAAAGAAGTGACCCAGTCCTTGCCTGCAATGTGGCTGACCCTCATAAGCTGCCCTAAATTCCCTCCTCCAGGCTGATGGGCTCAGAGCACCCTGTGCTTTTCTGTAACAGGCTCGCTGTTAGCTCAGTAGTTGCTCGCCAGTCAAACCCTTTACGTTCTTGCGCTTACGCAGTCTTGTCAAGGAGCACTTTATTTATAAAACTCACATGCACGTAATCATTAGCATATGTATGTGCACACACGTAATATGTCTATATATGCACGAGCGCGTCTGTACGTACATATACATATGTGTAGATAAATTACCATACTTTGTTGGAAAACAGGGCCGGAACAAAAGCTGTTAAATATTCTCTGAATTCTAGAATTGCTGACTGCAATATCCTTCCTAATTCCACGTCATCCGTTTCTGAAACCTCTGTTGTAATTCTGCTGGATATCTCCGTGTTAACTGTCAGAGTGGGTAGACCTATCAGTGAAATCCTGGACTGGTCAAGGTCAGCTTACCGTTGGTTTAAATGAGAGCAGGATTTCACCTTGTTCATTGGGTTTTGGGGTTGCTTTTTTTTTTTATGTAGAAGAAATGTACTAGCAAGGATGAAAGGTGTAACACGTAATCATCATTAGCTTCAGACAAAACAGCGGAGTGCAGGCTTTCCCCCCTACGGACATTAACCGTACTGGAAGTCACTATTTTGTAACCAATTTAGTATAATTAAAGACTGAAAGCAAAACGAAGGGAGCAGAACATCGATCTTTTTCTACTCTCCTGATAATCGGTGAATTGTTAAATGCATTTTAAGAGCCGA
The DNA here is from genome assembly GCA_013389945.1 of Fregata magnificens. NCBI lineage: Eukaryota > Metazoa > Chordata > Aves > Suliformes > Fregatidae > Fregata > Fregata magnificens. The sequence goes on from WAAD01042747.1 coordinate 196,163, forward strand.
CTAACAATACCTGGAGTGCCGGATTGGCAACTTCAGCAAAGTCACGGGGTTACATCAGGGATGGATTTACCCTGTCTATCATGTTAGGAAGCCCTTTTTTATAGAAGTCACTGTGCACATTTTGTCAGAAGATAGGGCCAAAGCCACGGCTGTATGAAATTCCTGGATAAAGTCAGGCTTTCTAGTACCGTAGATATTCTGGTGCAAGCGAACACCAAATTTCCGTAACAGCTGGCATAAATCAGGTTCCTATATTTACACTCGGTCGCTATGCCCTTTCTTCCATATACCCATCCACAAAACAAGATACAACGTCAGCTTCTCTGTGTATACATCATCAACGATTTAATTGTTTCAAAGTTAGTTCAAATTGACAGACTTGTTCCACAGGAGTGAAAAAAGTAATTTCAGCGAGCAATGGGAAAATTGTCCATCCAGGGAAGGGAACAATCTTTATAATTCACCAGTGGTTATTCTGAACCTTGTGCTTACAGTGTCTGCTCTTTTGTCTCCAGTTTGTTCCCTCTGAAGAAGAGAAAGGCATGCAGTCAATTAAATTGAACGTACGCCTGTTTCAGCACCAGGGAAGACGGCACAACCTCTTAGCATATTCCTGTCTCTCTTCTCTCCCCTTCAAACAAGAAAAGGAAAAATTCAACAAGTCTTCTGTTGAAAGATTCTGCCCCCCCACCCCCCGTGAACTTCCCATTTTTGTTTAAAACATGGAGTTTTCTGGCATCGCAAGCCTGGCTCCCAGGGAAATGCAGGCACACGGGTATTTAGTGAGCGTGATGTGGTGGTACGGGTAAGGTTTGAACTCCCACTTGTGCCACGTGTACGGGTAGGCATCCACGGGCTGGTTTGGCTCAGAAAGCTGTAGATCTGACTGTATTTACGGTATTTTTCAGAAGCTTTCCATTCTAAGCTCTATTTAATGGAATCTATGCATAGTAAGTAATCAGGTCAGAGAGAAGCAACATCCCCTGTTTGAGATCAATCGCTGGCTAATACTTTATCTAGGCCACTTTATTATCTCATGCTGATTCCATTCCCATTCTCCTCCTCCTTTGTAGCATGCACTTCAGCTGTGGTAAAAGTACGTATCGCATACATATTAAAAACATATACCCATTCTATCTGTATGTAAATGTGTGAGACACAGCTGGATATTGCAGGAGTTTGATTTACTAATAGTTATTATCTGTTCTAGCTGTTCAGAGGCAAAGAGAGTTTCAGAAAACAAGCTAGCGCAGAAATTGCCTTTATGATATCACTATCCTGCTTTGGTAATTGTTTAAAATCTCTTCTTTAGCTGGAAGCTTGGCCTTTTATTTTGCAGATTGTATGCGCTTTTCAGAAAGCCAGCAGAATTGTTGAAGTCTCTTGTTGAGTTTTTCGTTAGTACAGCATTGAACTCTACCGTGCTACATATGGCTATTTAAACGAAGGCGATTTACTTAAAGAAATTGTATTTGAAATACCAAAAGCCGAGCATGTAGCAGTTATTCCTTTATGCTTTCCCATGGATGCATAAAAGTACAGTCTTCAGGATGCTGCTTGGATTTCTCAAGGGAAGTGTTGGGCAGGGAGAGGCAATGCTTTTGGCCAAGGAGATAGTCGGCTTCTGCACTTGATTATTTTTGCACAGATCTTCTAATTTTTGTTCAAGTCTCCAAATTTCAAACACAACTTCTAGCTTTTCTCCTTTTTTTTTTTTTTTAATTTAAATTACTGATGCTTTTTATGTTGGTCTCTTATGAATTTAGAAGATTGTATGATAAATTGTGCATCATCTGTGTCAAAACCACTGACCTGCTGAAAAACATGTTCGTTTTTTTTTTTTTTTTTTAATGCCTCATGCAATTTTTGAAATTTCCCATTCCTATGCATTCAGCAGTCCCTCTCTCCATTTCAGGAATGGCGTTTAGACCAGGCACCCTGATCTCATTAGCTACAATGGGCATTTTTTCAGATAGATCATTCGGTTGTATATTTAAATGCGTTAAGATATGTGTCAAGATATTACAGACTCTCAAAAATAGATTCTGGCTGGCTGTTCCCCCATCTCCAACAAGTACAGCAAAGCAAAAATGCAAAGCTTTTAAGTAGCTGTATTTAAGTAGCTATAATCTAGAGGGTCTGGACAGTAGCACTTCTTACCAGGTAGAGCTAAAATTGTTTGCAGCTCATTGTGTTAAACCATTGTTTGTAGCTCTTAGGAAATACTTGTATGGTTTAAACAAACAAATGGAGGATCAGCGTAATCCCACCTGGATTTTCCTATAAACCTTCAGAATAAAGCCAGTAAAATACTGCCACTTAGGTTTGTCAATAAGAGGGATTTCCCCCAGCAGCTAATTTGGCTCTTGCATTATAGCGGTGGCATCGCTGGCTGAGTAGGTGAGATGGCTGTACAGGTTGGGTTTTTTGATGGTGTTAACTCTTGAGAAAGACCAGAGGGCTGTCTGCACTTCGCTTTTCACAAACACATCCCGTAAATCTTTGGAAGACAGCTTTACAGATGTATGTTTTCTGTCTGCATCTATCTAGATGTTTATGCAGCATTGCTGGATCACAGGGAGCCAAGAATTTTCCCTCTTTGGCTACTTACACGCGTTGGGTTTTTTTTCCCCGAGCCAGGGCAGGCTCTCCTATCAGCGGTGATTTGTCCAGCATAAAATTGTCTGCGCTTGAACCTGTGATGGATAGCTTTGTTTGCAAACATTTAGACTCTCCTCTGTCATGATGATCCCAGTTATTCACCCCATGACAAGCGGAAATTCTGACAGACACCAAAACACATGCCAGATGTGAAGGAAAAGGCTCTCTCCTGATTTCCCAAGGAAAAAGCACAGAGACAAGTATTTTAGCTGTTGTAAATATGATAACTATTAAACTGTATCTGCAATCTATCAATTCAGACATGCAGTGGACAAGGAGTTCTGGATCAAATCCTGGATACATTGGAGGCAATGTCAAAATTTATATTGACTTCATAGGATTTCATACTAGGGCTCAGGATGCGCTTGTTACTGCACGTTCATCATCTTCCTTGCTCAGGGTAGCTCAAGAGTTGGAGAAAAAATTACGTATTCTTTCAGGTGGCTGTGTTGCTCAGCTGAAATGGGGAAAGGTGGGTTATGGATCTCTTTGCCTCTCTCTTTCCAAAAAAAAAAAAAAAGCGGTCTCTGTCCTTAGGAGTCTGATTTGCTCTTCTTTGTCACTTAAGAAATCAGCTATCGAAATGGAGAAATACGTTACATCAGTGTCACTAAACCCAGCAATTAGAGAAGACTGTGACAAGGTTAACTTGTGAGCGTTAAAAGTTTTCAGGTGTTACACTCATTCACTGTCTTCTGCAGTCCCGTTGCTCATGCGACCGCTGACTTTTTACAGAAAACGTGGGTGTCTGGCTTTCTCTTTCTAACGCGCCCTAAAGCCACACAATATACTAGAACTTTCCAGTGAAATGTGACAAGAAATAACTTGAGTTGGCTCGAAAAAGTATTGAAGATCTAAGGAAATTGGACAAAAACAAACTGGCAATGGCGTAGAGTGATACAGTTAATATTTTTGGTTCCTTGAGTGTCCTGGGCTTTGCGGTTTAATTTGAGCAAATGTTTCGTTTGGCACTTCTGGTTGTTCTGTAGTTCTCCAGACGCAGAGACAAATATTTACATCTCGCTCATTTTGGTAGCAGAACTGCAAATCTTTCAGTTATGATCCATTGAGAAGTCGTGGGCTTGTCTGGTTGCTATTTTTATGTCAGCTGTCTTCCCTACATATTTATTTAAAAAAAAAAAAAAAAAAAAAGAATCTGTTAACAGTTCCAAAATAAGAGCCATACCTTTAGTTCCCATATATCGAATTCCAAATTCATTCCAAATTCATCAAGGAATTTGCTCTAACAAGCAACTGTTGAAATCTATGCACAATACTTATTTGTATAATAAAACTGGAATTTTAAATCGATTCAAACGCACTCCGTGGATTAAAATTGCTGGCGTTTGTGTAGTACCAGCGACTTGTGGGTCTGTGTTCTGATTAGCACCTCAAGACGCTCCTGCAGTATTAAATAAGAGTAATAATTGGCTATGAATCAGCGGAGTATAAAGCAGAAGATACAGATACGGCTTCTCAGTGACCTGCGTGCATTATGCCTCAGATCCCTTAATCAGATTTGTGCCGGTTGATTCTTGCATCCGCAGAAATTCAGCTGGAGGATCAGGGCCTAAAGTAGTAAAAAATCAATTAATACTACTTTCTAATTTGTGCGGTCGACAAAAACGCATATAAATAGGGGACGTTTTTCTACTCGAGGGCCGCGCTGAAAGATTTTTAATTGGATTTTCATCGTGATTGACAGCATTTGATTATGACAGTAACTTTATTTGGCTGGACTGTTATAGCCCTCTTGTTCAGGGTTTTTTTTTTTTTTTTATTTCTTTTCCCATCAAAGCTCTTTTTTCTCCGCCGAATCCCCGGCGGAGCAGCGGTGCCTGTGAAAGAGCCTTTTAGCACCTTTGTTGCAGCCATCCCTGGTGACGATTGGGCCCAGCTGGTAGCAGATAAGAAAATGCGCCTTGCACAAAGAGGTTGCATCTCCCGTCTCCGCCGTTCCAATAATTTTAAGAGCCCCAGAAACCTGTTGAGGATTAGAAGTAGCTTTAGATGTGAAATGAGTGTTAAGTATTAGTAATCGGGAGATTAGGGCCCCGGGGACAATGGGAGATAAACAACTGCAATTAAGGCAAATCTGCCAGAGTAAACAAAATTTAGCAGAAACAGATGCCCTAACCATTTTGGGGGATTGATTGGAGGGCACCGAGGAATCGATTTTTGTCTTGTTTACACTTCCAAACCCCTGTGATAAACTGGGAGGCTAAATATTTCATACAGCCTGATTTTAGTTAATTTTTTTCCAGCTCCTCACAGTAGGCCTGCTCTCTTCTAACAGTGACCAGGCCCGAGTTTATTCAGCATTCACAGGGAGCAGCTAATTGTCTATGAAGGGCCCCTGTGTTTAAATGGGCTTGACAGGAATTTAAATTTTGTTTCAATCAACCTCTGTGCTCACAGCCTGCTCCAGTTTCTAATTTTTAAATTAAACATGATTTTTTTTTTTTTAAGCTGCGGCCTCTCCTCCGGAGCCGGCTGCTCGCGCTCCCACCCAAGGCAGCTGCCGCAGCACGGGAATGCGCAGGTTTATTAAGGCCGTAATAGCAAAGCACGATGAGCCGCAGCCGTGGAAAAGTTCATTGTCCCATAAATGTGCATCTGCCTGCTCGGATTTAATGGGAGATGCTGGGGTAAACGCTCGGCTGGTGTAAATCGGGACGGCTCTGCCGGCGTCTGCCTGCACGGCTGGAGAGAGCCGGGGTTTCCACCGGGGAAGGGCTCCCGGTAGGGAACGGTGGCGTTAAAATACAAGCCTGAGAATGGAAATGGTTTTTGTGGCCTGGGTCGTTTGTTCAGTGACCTTGTGAGACGTTCAAAGGATTTTTTTTTTTTTTTTTTTTTTTTCCGGGCCAACTAGTGGTGATATATTTTGCCGCCTTCTCTGTGTTTTCAGCAGGGCTCCACACATTTATTCGGACGTTGTTTCATACCTGTGCTTTTCTGCTCCTGAGGCAGGGTGATTTGACAGTATGTTCATGCTCGATCATTTAACACTTGCTTTATTTAGTCTCTTTACTAAGCCTGGCAAATGTGGGGACCTTATTTTGCACTAGGTGCAGGCGGTGTGTAGGCATGTAATGCAATGTGATCGTACGGAGTACTTTTAAAAACAACTTGTTCATTTGCAGAAACTTCATCATGGAAATGCTAGCGAGGTGCAGGCTGTTTCATCCTCCCTTTTTGCTTCCAGCCAGATCGTTTTCTGGGGTTTTTGGGGTTTGTGCATTGTTGTTACTTGTGTGTGTGTGTGTGCACACGTGTGTACGCACACAGCATTTTCTACTCCAAGCTTTGGGTGAAAAACATTTAGGAGATTGTTTCAGTTTACTCCAGCTTAGTGATTCCTCCCCGCCCCCCCCCCCCCCCCCCCCCCCGTCAGTAGAAACCAGTTTCTCAAAACTCAGGGATAACAGCTGTTTTTTCCACCCTTCTTTCCCAGTCCAGGGGAACGCTTAGACCCTGTTTGAAGGAAATACTACATCAGCTTTTAATGTCTGACTAGTTCTATGTGGTGTCAGCGAGACCAATCCTGTGCCCGCAGTGAGGCATGAGCTGAAGACGCTTCTGCAGGTGCATCTACATTAACATTAGAGTTCAGGTCAGGTGTGCTTCTTTGGTGTGAATCTCCTGCTCTTGCAGAGCTGCCACTCTTTCATTCTCATCACAGACAGGTCTCGAAGCTCATGAATTGAATCGATTTCAAATGAAACCAAACCAGAAGATGTGCTCCAGGCACACACCTAATGAGCTCCAGCTACTAATGGGCGCTGTGTCCGCAGACCAGACCAGAGCTGGTCAAAAGTAAAACCTCTTCCATCCCTGAAACATTGCACCAACCATTTCACTCTGCGGATCTGCTTCTGTTGTCGACAGCTTGCTAATGTTGACATACTCTTATCAGCCTTGGGCCACTCTCTCTATTCCTCTTCTACAGCTCTTCTTAACCTCAGCGGCACTTGTAAAAGCACGCTCCAATTGTATTTCGGTTGCCTTAGTTTTTTTTAAGAGTCATCACAAAAAAAAATACCTTTGCTGGGAGTTAGCTTGTTTTGTTAGCTCAGCACCAAGAGGCATGCCAAGCACAGTTATCGGTTTAACAGCAAATATCAAAAGCAAAACTGCTGTGGAAAGAATGATCTGCAGATGGGCAAATAGACTCCTCTGTGCCACAGCCAAAACCAAAACTCTGTAGTAAATTTAAGACCGGTAGATGCCACAGAAAGAGAACAGCAAAAATCAGACCCATCCACGTACCCACCCACGCACACCCGGGGGTCCTGCAATAGGAGGGGATTGAGGTGTTTGAAGTCAGGTCCATGCTACGGAAATGAGAGGAGCTGCACTGATTCCTGCTAATCTGACATGAAAAAAAATTCCCTCTTGACCCTGAGTCTGATGATGATTTGCCAGCCTGGACACATCAGCCAAGTGTACAAGGGGTCTCCGAGGACTGTTTTTAGGACTACCAACACGTCGTTTGGCTATGGCCAATGTCCAAAGCTTCAGAAGAAGGTTGAAAAAAGTATTTTAATCGTAACGGAAGGATCTGTACTGCTGTTTAAAAATGGAAATTCAGGTGTGATGTGTGGACAGTTCCTCTTCAGATTAAGGTTTTCAGGTTTAAGTTAAGCTGTTCCTCTTGGTCCATCCATTATGCTTGGGGAGTGCCATTATTTAAAGACAAATTCTGTAAATTGCAGCCGAATTTTGGTGCCTCAACAAAACTACTAAACCGGCCGAAAATCACTTGCAATTAACTTTATCCTATAAGAATAAAAGTGCATTGGTAAAAGTTATTCTACAGATAGATTAATAATACACACAGAAAAAAAAAACCAAACCCCGAAAGGAATCCTTCTTTAAAAAAAAAAAAAAAGATAAACAAGAAATGTAGCTCCAAGGCTTCACTACTTAGTAGTGTTATCCATTTATCTTTGCTTGGTACATTTTGTATCATCCTTTCACTATCTTAAATATCATCAGAGGGATAAAATCATCAGCACGCTAATCTTAGATAGCCATGGTTCTAACACTGACCTAGGCTAATCTGCCTTTGCAATTTCAAGAACTATGTTTGACTCCTCTGAAAGTAACCTTAAATTGTAGTCTTGTAAGAATTCCAGAACTGTATCCTTCACTCCTTCTCCTAATGAGGTTATGACCAAATGCTCATTATAATTGCTTTAGACTCCTTTTAATTTTCAAGCTTATTAATCATAAGAAGAGTTATTTAAAATTGCATAAATTAATCTTAGATTAAAAGCCCATCAAAGCCTCGAAACAATTAAGAATAAGTAGGATTTCCCTGGGGCAGCAAGTTTTATTTTAATAGTGTAGTCAGGTGGATATCAGAACATTGAAGTATGGTAGTGATTAATGTATGCAAAATTTAAATGAGAGTTTTTAAATGGCAAATCTAAATCACATATTGACCTAACTGTAGGCTTTAACTGCATTGTCTGTCATATATTTAAACTGTTTAGTAATCAACATTTTAATTACAGTGTATGTTAGGGAGACCATGCAACAAACAAAACTCACCACTTCCCGACACTCTGCGTGGAACCGTTTAGCAGGCTGGGGCTGTGCTGTTAGCTGCGCAGAATAAGGAATGAAGAAAGAGAGCAGAAACTTCAAGGAGACTAATGATACTTGATTTTGCTTATGGATGTGTTCTTGTCCCTGCTTCATCTCTGCCCAGAAAACGCCGCCGATTGATGCGGCTTTCTGGTCCTCTTTTGCTACCCTCACCATTCTCTAGACAAATCGATCCTTTCTGCTCTCTGAGCTGGCAGAAGCTACAGGTGATGTCCTCAAGGGGGGGCGGAAATTCTGTGAAAACATTACTTTCTGGGTGCTTTTGTCTTCTGACTCTTGGAGTCCCTGTGCCCTCAGCCTGCCTGTGCCACCCGCCGCTTTGCAGGCTCCTGCATCTCTATTGAAGCACCGTGTCTTCGGCCCGTGCTGTGGGAGATTTTACTCTCACAGCCAGCCAAGAAGAGGCTCTCAGGGGCACTGAATTCCTCACCAAGCACAGCGAGAGGCAGTCCTTGCCCTGAATAGTCACTGTTCTGAGGATAGGAACGGGGAGAGAGAACTGGGCCAGTAAACACCTGGTCCCAGATCAAACACAGCCGTGCAAGCACATAGGAAAAGCTGGTACTTTAGGGTTAAACTTGCTGTGATTTGACATATGCAATCCCATCGCTGCAGGTGCCACATGGGAGAGACAAGGGGGCTTCGTTTCTGGAGGGGAGTGTCTCTCAAAGCAAGGGTTGACCTGCCTGGAGCTTTGGGACGCTGGGGGCGCGCTTTCTAGACACGTGTGCTAAGCCTCCCAGTCACTGCTGTTTCAAGCACTTCAGGCACTCACCCTTTTCTTTAAAGGGTTACCTCCCACGGTCAAAACACATCCTAAAATTGCAAAAGTAAAACAAGAGATGCAACAGCCAGATCACACTTAAATAGCATCTTGCAGGGTCTTTTCACCTGTGTGCATATTCTGTGTCTCCATGGATCAATGCGAGCGTTTGAAGCCTTCAGATTTTTTACCCCACTCAAGCCTTCGAAGTGAGCAATGGAGGGAAGCCTGCTGCATGGAGCAGCCCCTGAGGAGGACTCTGACGCCTTCTGTGCCTGTGAATTAACAATGTTTTGGGAGTCGGCAATAGAGTATTGGCCTGAGGATTCCTCGCTGCTATTCCTGGCTGTGGGAGCAGAAATCGGCCTTGTGGATAGCTAGCACAGATAATTAGAACAGCATTTAGTTTGGCTTGTCCTTGGAGGCAGGAGCTCTAGATGTAAAATCCTCCCCTACTGGAGGCAGCAGTAGAGGGATGAAATCTTATATGTGCTGAGGTCACTAGAGCGGGGCACAGGGTCAGCCCAGGGTAGTTTGGGTTACTCAGCACTTTGTGTTTCCAGGCGTCCTGGGAAGATGGTACAGCTCCAGAGCTGAGGTGTGTACTTGTCCTTTTGGAGGTCCGACTTGTGTTCCCATTAAACATGTGAACGGGCAAGAATTTCCCCTCGAGTGTGTGCCCTCAGTTAATTACAAGAGCTGTAAATAGCATAGGCGCATCGGTAGCAATCGGAGAGCTAGCTGGGATGATAACTGTGGCGCACTATTTTACAGCCAAGTTCTTATTTTCCAAAATTGCAGAGCTTGCACTCCTTCAGCCCGCTAGGGATGAGTTTCCAGCCAGGCTTTTCTGATTTACCATTTGCACTGTGGCCATCTGATCAAGCTTGCATGTGAACAAAGAGGGCGCCTCCAGCAGAGAAAGGCATGGGACATCCCAACTGAATCAGGAGCATAACAAGTGTTGTGATTTGGTCACGTTTTGCACTGACTTACTGTTGGCGCAGGCTGGAGTTCTGCCAAATGGTGCTCAGACGTGGTGGTGTGGGGTGGAAATGGGTGCAGATGCAAACAGACGGGTCCCAGGCATCCTGCGGGCAGTGATGGGGCTGTGCAGAGCTAGGTCAGAGGATGCTTTTCCTAGTCTCAACTCCTACTGCCAGGGAAGCCTTACCAGTGTCGTCGGGGATTAGGGAATGGCAGGGAAGGGGTGGGGAGCAGGTTTCGTTTTCATGTTATTCTTAAAGGGTGCCCCGGTGCTCAGAGGTGCCATGTTTTGTGCAGGAGAAGCTCTGTGTTGATGCATCTGATGCACCACGGAGACATTCAATGCTGCAAAGCAGTGACGTGCCATTTCTACTATTGCCTAATAAACTGCTGCATTGTCTTCTTCCTCCCCCCCTTTAAAAAATGGCATCAAAATTGCATGTTAAGCAGAGAGTGAACTTCCCTTAAAGCAGCCTGTAGCCATCAGTAATATTTATTTTCTCTATTTGTTTTAAGCCTGTGAAGACTGTGGTTTCCTCCATACTGTCCTGATGGAGCCCTGACCAGCAAGCGTGCAATGCCCCTAGCCCTAATGTGCCATTAATGATAGGTTAATGTACAGTATAATGTTTTTTGGACTACGGGTTCATTACACTTCTGAGTGCAAGGTCCTTCTGCAGAGCGCCCAAGGTCCCATTGCATTATATCATGCAATAAAAATACCCTTTTCATATCACACGCTAATAAACTGTATTTGAAATGCTGTCTAAGGGCACTGCCATCATCTTGATAGTCTGTGTCCGCAACAGTTGGGATCTTTTTATTATGGTTTTTGTTATGCTGAATTCAAATTTTTAAATGAAATGCATAATTTGTCTGTGCTTCTTTGTAATAAATGGAGCACAGTCCTTTAACTGCACAGTCTGGGAGGATTCCTGTAAAAGAGAACATTAAAAGGATGGCACTGTTGCAACCAACAGCAATGCTGCTTATTTCCTAACGTACCTTGCGTAAGCATTAAGTCTTTTATTGTCATTTTTAATTTGCTAGGTGTCGTGGTTACGTTTGGGTGTCATGTAGTCGTTAACATAAGAACTTGGTCCCTCTAACGGCGTCCCGCCTTCCTTCTCTGTATTCATAGGGTGTACGTTAACGTCTGTCTTTGCAGCTCGCTCCTGGCTGCAGGGAAGACGGGCTTTCAGCGTGCCGACAGGCAGCCCCCAAGTGTTTGCGGCAGCGGCCGTAGCCTGTGTTGGCTCTGCCGGTTCTCCTGCCCGCGGCGTTGGAGCAGCGGTAGTGCTCCACCAGACCTTGTGAGCAGTACAGCACGTGGTGCCTCGATGGCGCAGCCGGTGCTGGCCTTGGCCGTGCAGGATTGAAAGTCAGGGCTCAGCTCTTCTTGCCATGGAGAAGAAAAGAGGAAAAGAGGGAAGTGCCCCAGGAACTCACTGCTGCTTTTGCAGCCACCAAAGCAGTAGGAGGTGCCGAGGTGGTGCGATCCTGGCAGTAAGCACAGCCCCTCCAGCCTGGCTGCGGCAAGGGCCGGAAGGCCACGGCGCTGCTCATCTTCCTGGGAATCTGCTGCTCAGGCCACAGCCACCCCTTAGATGCGGGATGGTGTTCCCAGGTTCCTCCCTTAACCTTCACGTCCTCCTGCAGTGACGTGGCTCTCCATGCTGGTCTGTAGGCTCAGGTGCCCCTGGGCACTTCCCACCAGGGCAATGCAGTGAGCCAGCACTGACCCCAGCACGTTCTCCAGGAGAGCTGGGAGCAGGTCGTGCTGCCCTCCCCAATTAACCTCTCACTGCCCCAGTGAAAAAAATATAAGGAGATGATGACGTGGGTTAGATCTGGATGCACTGTCATAAAAAAGAGCACTATCATTGAGCACCATTTGGGATTAAGGTTCCTGTCCGTGTCCTCCCTGTCCCCCTTATGTCCTCTGTCCCAGGAAACACCACCTTGTAATTTTTGCAGATTTACAAGGAAATGGGTGACTCACTGGTATTTCATGTTGGGAATGTACTTTGTCGCCATCCTGGCTAAGGTCAGTAGCTGCCTATTATTTCATGGACCCTTTAAATCAGTCTCACAATAAACACTCACTTGTTTTGTGCCTGGAAAGTCCTCTGAAATCATGGAAGCATTGCTTAAGGGATGTAATTTATTGTCTGCCTGTCCTTTGGCAGTGTTTAGGAGCCTCAGCATTGGTCTAAAATTCCTTGGTGCTATCCAAACACAAGCGTTTTATAGTCAGTGGCAGAGGAACCTATTTATGGGATAGAGTCTTGTGAAGCTTTGATCTTCCCTGGGCTTGGGTATGAGAGACAGTGTAAACTGTTACATGTGCATTAGACTAAATAGGTGAAAGGATTCAGGTAGCCCAGATCTGGGGCTGCGGGTGATGCACAGGCTTTGTATTAGGACTGTGTCCCAGGGGGACTTTGATCTCCTCTGGACAATTCACCCTCGCTCCTACCAGCAACACCGGTGAGCAGATCCAGAGCAGAGCTGCATGTGGGCACCTGGTGCTGGAAGAGGCCCGTGGGTCTGCAGGCCTGCCAAGGATGCCATGTAAAGTCTGCTGCAATAAGTTCTGGGTGGGTTAATATCAGAAACGAAGATTTCTCAGGCCAGAGGAGAAGGCCATGAAAGCAAATTGCTGAATTTTAAGGGTAGGTAAAATTATGGAACTTTTACCCCTGAATAATGGCAATTTAATTGACTGGGCTAAATGATTGATGGTTTGTGAGCAATGAGTCTGAATTACCAGGGCTGTGTGTTCAGGGGGGCACTGCCCTTTTAATTTAATGTCAGATATTTAAATCATTTACATCGCCCTCTGCGAGGCACTCCCCTTTGAAAGAGTTAACCTGTCTGGTGGGACACTGCAACTTGAGAAATGTACCCTTTATCAAGAGAACGAGATGAGACAAGTTCATTTAAAAAGCCTGGTTTGTCATTGTTTATCTAATTTTCAGAGTTGACACACAAAATTAGGCGGGCTGACACTCACTCGGGGGCTATCCCTGGCCCCGTCCTGCCTGACCTTTTTGGCTCCAAGCTGCTGTGCGCTCGCTGGTGGCCGCTTCCCGTCGGCTGCAGAAATTGCTGTGTGTCCTGCTGAGCTAGACCCCCGGCCAGGGTAAGGCAGGCATGGGGAGCTGTTTGGTGGTGACTTTTCAACGTATTTTGTGCTTCCTTCCGTGATTATGCCTGTCAGTGTTATGGTGAGCTCTTGCACGTTACTGAGACTTAAATGTTGGCTGAACCGTGACTGGTAGGGCATGAGCAGAGTCTCCATTACAGTGATTTTACTAAGGAGGGTTTAATATCAATCTCTTATTTGCCAATTCACAGTGGACCTAGGTGCCAGTGTAAAAGAGCTGTGTTCTCTGCTGACATTAACATGCTATTGGAGCGGGAGAGCTGGGTGCAGCTCAGCACCCCGACTCTGCTGCTGCCCAGGGGGATATGACTGCAGGACTGATCTGGCTGGAAACCAACTAACTTCCCCACATGAAAAAAAAAAGGATAGATGGATGCTGCAAAAAAGGTATTCACGCCACACCAAGCGGAGAGTGTCATCTCACCAGGGCAGTGAGAAACCAGCCACTGCAACAGAAAACACATTTCAAGCTTCCACGCGTTTAACTTTCTTCAGCGTTACCTTGCAAAGCAAAATAAATCTATATGGGAATATTTAAGTACAGCAGGTTGCTTGTGTTTGGTTTAGAACATATTGCTCACTGTTTAAGTCAGGGCTGGGACTTTTATTTGGGGCTGAGACACCCAGTGACAATAATTTATTAATAGTGTCCAAGCTGTTGTGACTTCCATTTTTTTCTTTCTCGAGGTGACAGTTTATCCCAACCCCATCCTGCAGCCTGGGCATGCACTAGACCTGAAGCTGCATTTCTCCTTTAGCAGTTTTGATTTTTACCTGGGTTTTTTTCCCTTGTTTGTCCCTTCCTCTTCCCTTTCCCGTCCCACCACCATGCCCCTTCTCTCCACCCTCCCTTCAAAAGATATCTCCAGTTGAAGGCACTGCTTTCTGAGATGTGCATATTTTGGACTGCAGGAGTTAACAGCTGCAGTACTCTGGACGCTTGAAAAGGGGGAAATGGGGGACTAGATGCTGAGTAGTGGCAAAATGCGGAGAATCCGTCAGGGTGACTTTGTGAAGAAGTTGCTAAGAGAATGCTGCTGGTGCAAACGCAGTGGTTGGACACTTTGGAGGAAATCTTCAATGTTTTCCCTGAGACATTTTTGGATGCTAAGCCAACTGCAAGTCCCTCTCGCATAGTTTGTACTGCATTTTCACTTCAAATGTTGCTGTAAGCAGGCCAAGGGCAACTTTGATGGACTCCTGCATTGTCCACAATTCTGTATTGCTCTTTGATGTATGTTTTTATTGCAGTTGCAGGCGTGACTGCAGCAGGCAAGATGCTGCTGAGCGAGGTGTGGTCTAGCGAGGTCAGGTATTAGAAGAAGCAAAGTGGTTTGGCGTGGACTTCAGCGCAGGCCATCCGTGGACATTGTAGATCCTTGCGCCGCTTCGTGACCTCCTTGCTCTCGGCGCCTGGCCTGAACGTGCCATGGGCTGTCCACCAAGATTTGCAAAGACAGGTCCCACTGACACTGCAGTCTTAGCTTTGGTGGAAATCTCTGTTTTCCCATTCCCTATTAAAAAAGAAACAGACGAATGAACAAAAAAAACCAAAACAAAAAACCACAAAACAAAAAAAACCAACCACCAGATTCTAAAAAACAGCTTCTGGTAAAAACATCCCTTCAGCCTGAGAAAAATCCTCCCTGGAGCAATATAGTGTAAAACCAAGGAAAACCTAAACAGCAGTTTCAAGTTAAACTTATTCCTAGGGAGAAAAGTGAGCATGTAAAACCCCAGGCTTCAATGGAATAACCTCACAAAACAAAGCAAATAGGATGAACAGCATGGCTAGCTGACGTTTTCAACCTTGCATAGCCTGCAGTTTCCCTTTGCATGTTGTGAGTAGCTTAAATACAAGGATATACTGGGTGTGAGATGTCTTCCTCTGCAGGGAGTCTCTCCGTCGTAAAGGAGATTCATGGGAGAAGCGGACTGGCTTTAATAGCTGTTTTTTAATTGCCCCAATGCATCTGCTCTTCCTTGTCTGTGGGCTCTTGATTGTTTTTTCCCTAGTTCTCACTAGTGTCCTTGACTGTTGCTTTGTTTAAGAGGCAAAACAGCTATTTCTAGGCTGTCTTGCCTATAATAAGCATTTACCTTGCAGTTGGACTAGATGATCATTGTAGGTCCCTTCCAACTGAAAAAATACTCTAAACCTTAACTCTTGCACCTTTTGCACCCAAAAATATCAAAGTGCTGGGCAAAACAGGCTTGCAGTGATTCTCACAGCAGTCTTGTGAGAGAGCAGAATCATTTATTCCCTTTTTAACCATGAGGATGAGGGAGATTAAAGCAGCTTTGTGAAGGTCATGCTGGAAAGTATGTGGCAGCTTGGGAATAAACTCCAGGACTCCTGCCTCTGGGTTCCCGATCATGCCCTCTCCTGAATTGTTTTCATAGGTAGGAATCAAGTAAAAACAGGAATATTTCAGATTGAATTTCTTTAGTAAAACAGTGAAACCCAAATGTACGTGGGATATCTGGAGTAGGAGGTGCAATCTTTGTCTAGTGTTATTCCTGATGTTAGACATTCAAGACCAAAGCTAAAGATTTCTAATAGCCAGGTATTGGAAGGAAAAAAGACGTTGTCCATGTGCTCAGTGCCACAAGCATCTGTGTACTTAAATGTATCATTCTAAGATCATCCATCTTCTCTTGGTAGCATTGAACTGTCCGCTGCCATCCTCAAAGCTCTCGAATGGACTCTGGTACCTCTGGATATGTTGTTCCTCCTTGGTGGACCATTTTCCAAGCAACGGCTGACTGTGAGCACACGCGCATCTGCCTGGATGGGAAGCTCGGAGCTCTCTGACAAATTTAACATTGCTGTCTACAGCTAAGGATGGCTGAAAGGAAGCAATTTGCTTCAAAAAATTGAATATTGGGGGAAAAACAACTATTTCTGTAGCAGTTACGAAGAGCAAACTCAGAAAAGGGGTCGGGTGATCTTGTATCTGCAGACTTTGGCATCTCGGTGGTTGTTTTCTGCGGGATGTGCATATCCACATGTCTGTGGGCTTTCACACAAAAGGAGTTTTATGTAGAAAAACCCATGAGCTTTCTTCAGACTGCAACCGTGCCCTTTCTGTTGTAGCTTCACCCTAGTCACTGTGGTGTCTTCTGGATTGTGTAGACTTTTGGCATGGGTTTTTTTTCCCTCTTATTTCAAATTTGAGTTATAGACTGAGCAGGCTGAAGCTTTCCTTGGCAGGGAGAAAGCAGGGCAGCCATCAGGTTAGAGCCTGGAGTTCGAATGTAAGGTGTTCGCAAAGGCTATCTGTTGTGTGCACCCGGTAAAGAAAGAAATCCAAGAAGGACTGGAGGCCACCGGCATGACCAGGTCAGGCCGATACTGGAGAGGAAACCCATGAGTGCAGCTTCTCCCTGTCCAGGCTGAAATATCGACTGTTGCTGCGCTAGGCGTTGCAGGGCGATGAATGAACACTGGAGAGGAAACACGTGTTGAGTATGACCGGTCCTAGTGCATCTTGCACACCCAGTCACCAGCACCGTGCTCTGCCTATGGCGTAGTTCTTGCACTAGCAGGTCGTAACAGGCCTTTTGACATCATGGGGTTTGCTCTCGCAGTTATGCCAGCAGCTGTTGAAATTATTCATATACTCACTGATGATCAGTAGTGAGGTCTGTTGGGAGGTGACTGGGGTGCGGTTGTTTAAATGAAACTATTTTCTCTCCACCAGCGTCTGGCCATGCTTGTGGTGTGGTTCACAGCATGAACCTGGGCAGTCTCTTACACTCTGATGAATGGGTGGGGAAGAGTTTCATTTAAGTAGTTCCAAAGGAAGATCTGTTTTGTAGCTGAGAGATTAAGCCACTAAACGTCCTGACTGGTGCAGCTGTGACTCCTACCACCTCCCAGCTCTTTATTAGCTCACAGGCAAACTTGCTTCTCCTTTTTTCCCACTTTCTGGGTCTCTCCCTCACCTTTTTTTAATCTTATCCTTTCCTCTTAACGCACGTCTTGTCTCCAGTCTGTGGGCTGTACCACCTCAACTCTCACTGGTTTAATTGTGGGAATTAGTCCTTTGAGATGAATGGAAAGGAGAACTGGCTCCCAACAACTATTGATGAGTTCACCTTTATGTGTTTATTAGCTCTGTCTTGCCTCTTACTACAGTGTTGCTCCACCTTCATGGTGAAGAAGCTAGATTTGCAGTTTTCCCTACCAGGAGAGTACAGCAGAGATTGCAGTGTGAGCGGAAGTAAAGACCAAGCAATGTGCTAGCTCTGTGGGCTACAGGGACCTGTAGCTGCCCGTTGGGGGACCCTAGTGGCATGGAGATTGCTATGTGTTGGTTTTCTTCTCTGAGCTTGAAACACAAGGTGGCAGAGCGCATCAGCACCTCCGCTAATCCAGGCAGCAGAGCGGCAGCGTCTTTCTTGCCGCTGGACCAGGACCCTTTTCAAGCTGAGATGTTGGGTGCCAGGAAGTTGCTGAGATGGAGGATGCTCCGTGTGTGCAGGCTCAGGTCACGATGCCTCTTACATTGCCCCTTCCTTGCTTTGCCTTTGCCGGAAGCCTGTGGAGGTGCAGCCAGCATCCCACAGATGCATGCACGGAGGGGAAAGCTCTCATTCTGCCAAGTCCTGGGGTTGTGGCTGGCTGGAGCCCATGCTGCAAAGAAGCTCAGGCCCAGGGCTGTTAGGCAGCTTTCAGGGCACCTAAAGCCAGTGTGGCGAAATAAAACACTTGAAGCATTTGTAACTCTTCATGGCATAGTCTGTGTGTCTTGTTCTCCTGATGGTGGACCCCTTGCTCAACTAAGTCACTGCACCAGAGTATTCCTTGCATCTTTCCTCTACGAGGTTCACTGGGAAAGCAACCGAGCTGGTCGCAGTAAGATCTGAAGAAGGGCTCTCCACATCTCAGACTTCTCCGTAAAAAGTTTTAGCTGAGATTCCAGCCATCCCAGAGAGTTGAAGCAACAGCATCTCACGCTTCCTCCAAAATTCTTGTAGATAATGGCATATTTTATACCTATGGCTCCTGCGTTTGCTGGCCCTGGCCCCGCAGGGTGTTTTACTGCTTCAAGGTGATGCTGCGAGGATTTATTGTGCTCCATTTAGCCCAGTGCTGCTTCATTGTTCCGCTCAGCGCCATCCTAACCCAGCCAACCACCAGGCTTCCCGGGCCCCGCGTCAGACCCACGCTCGCTCTCCGCGTGCCGATTGCCATCGTTTGCCACGTCGGGCTGCGCACACCGGTAATTCCCACATGTACGTCACCCTCCCCAAAGGCTCCCCCGGCAGATCTACTCTGACTACTTTCAAGCGTTGTTTGCAAGAGCTATGAAGTTTAGTGTTGCAAAAACTGAGCTGCTTTTGAGGGATTTGGAGTAGAAGTTTTCATCATCTGTGATGGTTTCTCCTGGCAATTGCTTTCTTTCAGTCATTTATGTAATTGCGGTACTCGGTTTCCTGTGGGTTTTTATACTTCATTTGAGATTCATCTGAAGATGGCATGTTCCCATCTCTAGGAATGTGGCCAGATTGAGACATGAGCTGCCTAAGCTGGCTGCTGAAATTGCAGGCCATATTTTTGTTTCATCCTGAGATGCTGTTCTGATTTTCCGAGGTGTCTAAGACACAGTCTTCCAGTGTCTGCAGTAGCCGTACAATTCATGGCCGAGAATATTTTATAGTTACCCTCTTTCCATCATACTCAATTCCCACAGTAGCTTCTCATGAAGACCTGTTTCAATTATACGTAGGTGATATTTTCATTTCTGTATCAACTGATCACTCCAAATGACATGTACTAGCACGTATGTGCAAATGCCTCTCCGTATGGACGCTGCGAGTGCTGCAGAGCCTGGCACCTGGTCCTGCTGCATCTGCAAGCACAGAGCTCAATGACCAAGGAACAAGAGGAATTTAACACTCGCAGGGATATTGTATTTTTCCTAGGTAATCTGTAGGACCATCCATTTAAGGCATGCCTGTACACAGGGTAAGGCATAAGGCTTCCACCGATAAAAGTCAAGGACACAAATATAAGTGAATGTGGCATTCATACAGCTGCGTGTTTTCACATGCCGAGTGGTATGTGGTTCAGTCTCTGCCCCGCAAAGTAGTTCAGGTTGTGAACACAGACTGCCCTTACGCTTTCCTTTCGCCAAAGGAGAGCGTTAGGTTGATACACGTGCAAGAGGTGCAGAAGGGGGCTATCAAAGAGAGAAACTTTAAAACGAACAGATCACGGACCTTTACAAGCAGACGAGTAGATTAGTATTTTTTGCCAGAATATCTTTTTACCAAAACATCATTTAGAAGCAGAACAGCCTGGCAAGCTGTCCGAGAAAGGAGCTGGTTCAAAACACAGTGAGCTAATTGAACATTAAAAGAAAAATCAATATTTTCAAGGAGTGCTAGGCTAAGGGCTCAGTAAAGAGTCTGGGTTCCCCCAGCCCTCCCTTCTCTGTATGCACAACGTACGTGGATAATATGGATCCAAGAGGAAGTTCGCTGATTTGAGTCAGTGGTTTATTGCATTTTTATGACTGTAACCACAGGATGTTCCAATGTATTTTTTTCAAAAGAAATTAAAAAAAAACCAAACCTTTTTTTGTTTTCACAGGAAGGGTTGTGTTTATCTTGGCTAACTCTGCCTGTCCCGCTTTCCAGGGCCACCCATTCGTCGTGCAGTACAACGATGGGAATGCAGAAGTCGTGTCCATGTGGGTCTGCAGGATGCTCGAGGAACGGCGATCGACCCAAGGACCACAGTGAGCTGGACTGGCTCACAGCGATGCGCAAGACAACAGCTCATCCTGGACTAGCAGCACCAGCCCCACGCTTTGGACTCTCAGTCGATCTGGATCATATTTTACTAAAAATATTTTCTAGAAGCGTCAACAAAACCTTTCAGGATATTTGTTGCTGCCTTTCCCTCACCACCACGTTACGGAATTTTCTTCCATCTTCACATTTCTTTTGTTGCTGAGCAATTTAATGTCCTCAGAGTATCTTCAGTTAAACTGTACACAGCCTTAAAGCAAGTATTTTATATCTATATTTTTTGTTATTGAATGTATTGTATATTTCCTGGCTCCAGAGTATTTTTTAACTGTTAGTCTTTTGCTATTGTACGAATGACACGCTGGGTGTTCAGAGGATTTCGTAAGGAGTTGTTGGCTGTCTTTGACTGCAGACGTCCACAAGATGCTGGTTTTAAACGTAAAACAAAAGCAAACAAACAAAAAAGAAGAAGTATCTGGACTTGCCCATCCTGCGAGGAGGGGAGGGATTGCCCGTCTAGAGTTTAAGCATGGCAGGTAGATCAGCATCACGCTATCAAATGACCGGCGGTGCCTCTCTCTGCTCCCGGGCGCCTGCTGCTGTGGCTTGGGTTTGCCAGGAGGGCCGAGCAGGAAAGACACCGCAACACGCTGGTGTGTGCAAAGAGCGTCCACACAAGGCACTGGTGGCTGATCTGTAAATGCAGAAAGGTTTTGCTTGAGGCGGAAAGAGGTGAGGTGAAAGAGGACAGCGCTCTCCTAAACAGGGAGTAGGGGTGCTGCTGGGTGAGCACCAGCCGGAGCTGGCGGCCTCAGAGCCACACACGGCCGAGATGGGCTGTTGGCCTCTGGCTGCAAAGGGAGAGCAGTCCCGGGCACGGGGAGTTTGCAGACAGCAGCAGCACAGGGGGTGTGAGGTTCTGCCTGGGCCGCGCAAGGAAGCCAGGGGCCACGGCACGGGCTTGCACAGCATCCCACGAGCTTGCGGGGGGAAGAGAGCCCGTGCAGAGGGGCCCAAGCCGCGCTGTGCCGCTTGCCCTCGTGGCCAGAGAACAGGCTGCAGGGCTTTACTTCTTATCACAGCAGTTCGTGGCTTGCTTGGAAGCGCCTTGCCTTTCTCAGCTCTACCTTATTTTCTTACGTCTTGAGTCGCTGCATGATGAGTGCAGCTGGGTCAGGCAAAGGCTCCCAGGTTTGCTGTTACCGTAAGGGAAAGAACAATAATTGCGGTGTCTCTGCTGTGCATTTGTTACTCCTGCAATTTCTGCATATGTTTCTACAACAGACTGACACACATTTAATCAGTCCTTGTATTAAGACGTTTATTAAAAAAAACCACAGAAGAGAGGAGGACCGTGAAAGGCAGAGTTGGGGTGTGTGACGAGGGTGGGGCTTTTGTTTGCTTGTCTTTGCATTAGAAATAAACTTTTGCTAAAAAAAACCACCTCAGGTAGTTTATTATACACCGGCAGCTTAAAAAAACCCCCAATTTGGTGAAAAATTCCTCCTGAACCACTGCAAATCTGAAATGTTACTTTGGAAGCAGCCTGGAAAAGACTTTGTTTCCTTCCTTGGAGGGATCGTTTGTCTTCTTCTGAAGTATAGAGGTTGCAGGCATGAACTTATAGACTAAAGTTTGTCTTAATTGCTCTGATGTCACAACCTCCCTGGCAGATACCAGCACAATGAATGAGTCAACAGCCCCCATACCTTCAGGTCCTTTTTCTAAAGTGAGACAAATTCCTTCCCTGTGAGCCAACCAGACTATAGGCAGCTCTTCCATTTATTTATCTCTAACAGTTTGCATTAGCTTTCTCTGGATAAAGGGTCTCTCCCTCGGATTTAGTTAAAAAGTCAGTAAAACCAAGGCTTTTCCTCTCGCTTTCCCTGGCAGGCAGGTCGGGAGGGGAAGACGTCACCCTGAAAATCTGTGTGGGATGCCAGCTGATGGAAACGTGAAAAATCTCCTGGCTAACGGGCTGACAGTGTTATAATTCACTGGCATGCATATTAACCTTGCTGTCTTCGTCAGTATACTTAATCAATCCAGCAATCATGGGGGAGGTTTGGGGCCTCTGTCGTCTTTCCTTCCCCAAGCCCTTGAATTCGGTGCAGCCGGGGGGGAGGGAGGAGGACGAGCGGCTGGGGGTCTGCTCGGTGGAACCGCTTCTGCCCCGCTCCGCTCCCAGCGCTGGGTTAACGCTGTTTTGGGGGGGGGTAGGGCTGGATGGGAGAGCGGAGCGGGCAGGTTGGGGGAAACCCGGCTCCTCTTCAGCACGGCAGCGAGGTCGGGCCTCCCTGAACTGCCACCTCCGGCCTTGGAGATGGTGGCTCTGGATGGTGGATCCCCATGGGAGGTCTGGACCCCACAGCCCGGTCGGTGTTGCTGCATGGGGGGCTACTGGGGTCCCCCTGACACAGCACCTCGCTCTCCCCTTCCAACCCACGTCCTGGCCCTGCTTTGCACGCGTGTGTGCAAACCCCTGCTTTTGCCCAATTCAAGCAATTCAGCCCAATTCTCGCCACCACCCATCAGCACCAAGGAGCAAAAGTAAGGGGAAGGGGGGAAGGCAATAAAATTGGGCCAGGATCTGGGCAGATTTAGCTCCGCGGGGTGCCCCCACCCACGTCAAGCAGCTCCCCAGCAGGTCTGCGCCCAGCCCGGGCTCCTCTCCGTGCAGCAAACACGTGCCGACCCCATGTCTGTGCCGTGTGGGGCAGCGGGAGCTGGGGTGAGCCTGGTGTGGGGCACCCCGATGCAGTGCAGGGTCCCCCCCAGACCCGGCTGAAGGGGTCCCCTGGGGTGCAGCCCGGTGAGCAACACGATGAAGCAGGGTCTGCTGTGCTGCATCTGGGCTTAGGAAATCCTGCCTCGGCGCGGGGGCTGTGTGCACGCAGAGGTGACTTTGAGATCGCCAAGACACGTGAAACGTGCCACTGTGAGCCCAGCCGCGGGCTCTGCCGCCAGCCTTGTGTCTAACGTCATCCCGGCCCCGAAACCCGCTCCAGGGATAGGAAACGAACAGGCAGGGAGATTTTCCCAGCTGCCAGGCAGGGCTGGAAGCGCTGGGCGCTGCAAAGGGGCTCGGCAGTGCTGCTCTCCAGGCAGGCAGGAGCTGCGCTGGAGCCCAGGCTGCCTGAGGACGTTGTCCCTCTCTCCTTCCTGCTGCAACTTTTTGGAGTCTGAGTCAGGGCATTTCTTGGCTAAAAAGCTTGCAGAAAATGCAGCAATATTATACCCTACAGCTGAGTTTTGCTCAGAAGATGGCTCGGGGCTGCATAACAAATGCATTAATTCAGCAGTGGATGCTATAGGTGCGCTGAGTGACCCCCCCCAGCTCCCCCAGTCCCACCAGCTCGTTTAGGGGCTCCACCAGCAGCCCCACACCGGTCTCACCGCTCTGTCTCCTCTCCCTGTAACCTCAGGGTGATACCAATAGACCCAGTCCCCTATGGGAGTGCGTATGCGGGAGCTCACAGGCACTGGAAGAAACTGGGTCTGTCCCATCTGTGCCAAAACTTCCCATGTTTTCCGCTTTTCCCTGCCTGTGATCCTTGCCAGGTGAAGCTCATCCTGTGAGATAAGCCCAGGGTAGTTTGCCCTTAAATGCAGCACAGAATTAGAAAATATTTTGTTTCTTGTGTCCCATGGCCATATACATCCTGCTGTCAGCTTTCCAAAGGCAAAGTGTCAGTCTTTGTTTTCCGAATAACAGCCTGGAAAGCTGCGTGTCGTGTGTGTGTGTGTGTGTGTATGTACGCATGCATGCATTTGGCAAAGAAACCAGCAACGGGGAATTGCAGCGGGCTGCGGCTTCGGGGGCTGCAACTGGTCCCTGACCCATCCCTCTCCCTGGGCTTAACGTCTGTCGAGCGGGGAGGGCAGCGGCCAGCGATGCACTAACGTTAATAACTGAGCAATCGCTAGAAACAGCTCTTAGGAGCTTCATTTGATCCCGGTGATATCCGAGAGCGTAAGCAAACCGGAGGATTGAATCTGGGAGTGGCGTATGTGTTTTCCTGCCTCGCGGAGCTTTGTAGTCCTGCAGGGAAAGTTTACCTGGAGGCAGCAAGGGAAAAGGGATGGACTGCAGGGACCCTCCGCCTCTATGATGCAGGGAGCGTGTGGGCAAGGTCTGAAGCAAAACCTGGGAATTTGGGTCTTAGCTGGAAAAAAAAATTCCTAGTCCTGCAGGGAGCAAAATCGGCTGATGGAGAGCGAAAGCTCTGGGAGCCCACGGCAGAAACCGCTGTGTGGTGACAGAGGGACTTCGGCTGCGGGTGGGGAGGGGGGCGATGCCACCGGCGCAGGCAGACGGCTCACTCGGCTTTCTGGCTCTGACTGCACTCCCTCTGCCCAGCGCTGCCTCCGGGCAGGACAGCCTGGGGGGCCATCGGTGTCCAGCCCCTCGGGAGCTGCACCTGGGACCCCCCCAGGGAGCCCGCAGCCTTGGCTGGTGAGGAAGAGGAGGGAGAGGCAGGTCAGGGGGCTGCAAGAGCGGAGATACCCTGAGCCAGTGCTCCGCTCTGGGGGGGCTCCCCAGCACAGAGAGGAGCCGTCGGTGGCTGCTCCGCTGCTCCCCACAGCGCAGGGGTCCAGGGCACACGGAAACACCCTCGGCCCCTTCGGGCGGTGAATGGGAGCAGCAAATCCTTCGCCTCCGCAGGGGTTTGAGGCAGGCGGCCCGCGCGCTGCTCCCTGCAAAGGACTCCGAGGCTGCTCAGCCTCTTGGAGACAAAGCATCTTTGTGCAGAGGCTCTTCCTCCCGCTCCCGTTAAGACGTGCAACTGGCAGAGATAAACACGTAAGAGGCCCGACAACACTCCCAGGAGACCTGTCCTCGCTCCGCTGCCAGGAGCCAGCCCACGCAGGCCTTGGCGCGCCGACGGTGCCGAGTTAAACACATCGCAGGTGACCCCAGCTCTTTGAGAGCTGCAGAAGAACCAGCTCTGGCCTCTCAGCTTCTCCGGAGGGTGCTCAGGAGACCCCCTTCAGCCACGTGAGGTTATTTGTGGGTGACTCCTGCTCCATGCAGCCCGGTCCCTGCCCCACTGCTGTCCTGAGGCTGCCCTCTGCCCTGCGGGGAGCTGGCCCGAGCCCCAAATGCTACAGCTCAGCGGGCACAATGTCCCTGCGCTGGGAGCCAGGCCCTGGGGAGCAGAGGGGCTCTCCGGCGGGGAGGGGGAGCCGGGGCCCATTGCATGACAGCGAGGTCCCGAGCTATAGCAGGTATTTTAGGATAACCCGTCTGCAGCCTTCCCTGGGGGACCCCTCAGGCCGGGGGGGCTCACAGGCACCGTGGGGCACAAATCTGGAGGGATGTGGGGACTGTCCCCTGAACTGGCTGGCCTCATCCTGCTCCCCCAGCTCACCAGTATCGCAGCGCGGGGCTGTCCAGCCTGGTCTGGGAATGCCTAATAGGGAAAAAACCTAAAAAATTTCTAACTAACTATATTCAAGTATTTTGGGCGCATGGAATAAAAAGAAGGTTCTGCTTTAAGAAAAGCAAAGCTCAGAGGTCCGTGCCTTTCCCTGCGGGAAGCTGCAGCGGGAGCGCTGCGGTGCGGCTGCCAAGGAGCTGCGCTGACCCGGGGCTGCTTTACCTTCTGCAAAGGGTATGGCCATAAACTACAAGCGTGCACTAAGGAAGGATTTATAGATTGAGCCTTACCGGCTACTGGAGCAGCTGCCGCTTCGCCGGTACCCCACTGCGGCTGCTCTCGCCGCCGAGTCCTGCAGTGAAAGTTCAAGGTTTATAAGTAGCCGGTCAGCCCGGGAGATGTTTAATGGCAAATGGATGTCTGGGGCTTTTACAGGCAGCAGGAGGAAAACTTCTCTGCAGCCGAGACAGAGCTGCTGGCCGGGCCCCGCGCGCAGGTGAGTGCAGCTCCGTCCTGGAGGGCCGCGGTGCCCGGCTGTCCCCAGCACGGCACGGCCTGGCAGGGCGAAGGCAGAGTTAATTGCTGCCCTCGGCTCATCTCGCTCCATCTCCGGGAAGGAGCTGGTTTAACCTAATCAATAAAGTCGTGTCTATCGATTGTGTGCGTTGCGTTCCTCTGCAGCCCCGCCGCCCCGCAGCCGCTCCGGCTGAGGGAAATTAGGCAGATTTAGAGCGGGCAGGGACGGTGCGGGGAGGGCTTGGGTGGCCAGAAAGGTGAGGGGCAGCGCTGCCATGGGGGGGGCTAGGGGGTCGGG